>JAODAC010006276.1:0-30646 GCA_027575185.1 Mimaenictus wilsoni
ATATATCTATGCCAGTGTTTCAAAAAGTTTGGTATTCAGTAATTTATTCAGAGGATACACACGGATTAAAATCTCTGTACCATCATTACTAGCGAATTTCAATAGATAGGATAGAATGTCAGGGGTGAGATGATTTTGGAAATGTCTATTTTTAAGTAAATGCTTATTTTCAATCTCAAAATATTCGAGTATTTCCAAGAATATTATAAAAATGTTGGGAACCACCGATTCATGTATGTTGTGGGCGCAAATGCAAAAGTGTGCAATATTTCGCAACTGTTGTACCTTCCCAACGCAAACACGCATTCAATCTTGTGTGTACATTACTCTTCTTCTTCAGCGGGCGCTCTCGATCTGGAAATGTTGAAATGGGCCGGCTGTGCGCTGTTCGTTTGCCAGGCATGAATTTACGCGCCTCTTTCCCCTCTTTGCATGAATTGGGGGATGAGTCGAGTTGATAGCGCCACGGGCACGAAGAACGGCGGAAATTAATGTCACTGCCGGGGCAGTATTCCATTTCCCATTTTCGGCGTGTGCGCAACGACGGCAGCGGCCACTAAAACCGCCTCCCGACGCAACGCCCGTCTGTCTACCCACTACACACAGACTCACGCGGTTAAACCCGGCGCCTCCACCAGCCTCCAATCCACCCCCTTTACAAATGCTCTCAATACCGCATCACGTATAGGTAAATACCTCCTAAGTATATATGTATGTGTTTGCAGCGTGCGTATAAATTTCGATCAAATATCCCGGTATATCACCTCGCAATCGCGCTGTCCGACTAAGGCGACATGGGAAATGCGGCACCATGGCAATATACACACATTATTCATGCAGGACGGCAGCAGCAGGCTTGCATCCAATGGTGGACGCGCTTTTAAAATGTTTTACGACGCGCCAGTATGTCTGGCCCGATGGTTCAGGTCACTCGCGGACGCATTAAACAAATTGTTACAGTGTGCATCGGCGTTGTTATGTCGATATAACAGGGCACATAAAATTTTATGTCTGCCTGCCTGCTATTGGGAAATCACCTAAAAGTTTGCGTATAAATTTCTTTCGGCCAAGCTTTTCCATTTACGTTAGTCTTTTATTTACTTTTAACAGTTGGTTGTTTTGTCTTTCTCGACATTCGCTGCTACGTGCGAGTGTAACATGTAAATAAAATGTTGCGACCTGATGGTATGTTTCACTTTTTTTCGGTGGAGACGCTCGGTGCGGTAGATTAATTAACATAATAAAATAACCAGCTCCAAATGGCTTTGTTCATTGTGGTTTATGAGGATTTTTATAAGCCTATTATAAATATACCCAAGGTCTACAAAGTCTACCTTTTTTCGGGGGTGTAATAAAAACGAATTATGGGCTTGATATTTACTTTATTGTTCCTAAACATATTAAAATTGAATTAATGTTGGCAGTTTTCGGCTGTAAAGAAGAATGCATAAATCGTGGGTGTTGTAAAATGCGAGTAAGCTACCAGACAATAGAGGGCGTTGCTGGGGTTGTTGATAAAGCAAACGTGTTGTTAGTTTTCCATAGTCATTTTTCATAATAGCTCGAAATTACTGGCACTATGCGCGCGTACAAATAATACGAATGGTACGTGATGGCACGAACCAGCCATTCGGCTATTCCTCACCATCCTTGTTCGGCCACCGCAATTCCCAACGTGCATATTCCACCTACCACTAAAACACACTCGGTGTACTCATACTACAGCGACGGTGGTGCTGATTTTTTGACACGCTGTGTATTATGGACTATGCACCAACATGCGGCCAAAATTCAAGGCCCCATCGTCTGGTCTTGTATGCGTTGCTTTATATGTGTATGTACGTATTCATAGCATCGGGTGTCTGGCGTGTTGCTGCCGCCATCCTCCTCTGGCAACCCCCTACCTATTGTTGCATCAGGTGATAGATTAATGTTGGTTCAAAGCTCTGCTTAGCGTGTTTGCGAACGCAGTTAACACCGTGTACCGGCCGTGATTGATATCCCCCTTTTCGGATGCAACAACCGAACCAAAGCCCATGAGGGGAATACGTTCTTTTTTTTGTATGTCAAAAAATACGTACGCTGCGCCGGGCGGATTTTTTCGCACTGCCACTGCAGCAGACATGCTGCAATTTCCACATTTTTACATTCACATCCTACTTTCCGCGCCCGAAATGATTTCGCATTTTTCGTATTTTGTGATTTTAGGATTTATGCTGTTTGTTTTCGATGGAATGATGAATCACGTACGATTCAGTGAGCTGCTGTCTTTTTTTATTAAATATAGTCAGCCACAATTTTCAGAATTCGATATTTTATACAATTGTGCGTGCATACATAATTCGTGAAAACCACCACTGGGATTTTTCCCAAACACTGTGATCATAAACAAATCGGCTTTCAGCCGATTCATAGTCGAGTCGATCGCTACAATGCACTAAACGTTCATTAGTTTAATTGCAAATTTCGATTTTAATTCCGCGTCCCAGCCAGCCAGCAAACGCATTTGAAATTAATTCGAATGATTCCGACTGCCGGCAGTGGAGTGGATTGTTTGCTTACACTAGTTTTGTTGTCAAACTGATTGCGTATTATTCTTTCGCAACAATTATTTTCATTCCATAATCGCCTTTGATCATTTCCATTCAACTGAATTTGCTAAAGCTATGCGCGGCGAAGTTATGTTGCTAACATTTAATTAATGCAGGATATTGTATTTCGGTGCGAGATAGAATAGGAGGCAGTGCATGCAAATGCCGATCGTTTATTTTTATGCTTTGCTATTCCGGGAATGGCAAAATGACGAACGGCTAGCAGCCGTCCGCTGCGATATGATCGATGTTATTAAATCAACATCAATATGTCAATGTATAGATGTCAGCCATTGTCCTCCCTCGCAGCCTCCGCAGCGTGTCGAACGCACCTGAGGGTTGCGTGAGTGCTGGGAGGATGGAGGGATGAGTACATCAGTTGTCCGACGCACTTTCGGCGAAACAGCGCGACGAATTTATTGCCGATCAATTCGCAGATTGGAGTGGCAGCAACAACGCGCGCCCTCTCGGCCACGAGGACGCCCGTAAATAAATGCCTCCCTCCCGCCCTCCGGCAAAAACCCTACCACAATTCGCTCACCGGCCTGTCAATGGCAGGAAGAGACCAAGGAACAAAAACGCGTGCATCGAAATTAAAATTTCCACCAATTCCGACACAAAAACCGCATGTCATCACAATATTACTGTGGCCGTCGGAAACAATAGAAAGTTGAGATCGATTTTGAAATATTAAAAATGAGTGCAGGTGCAGCTTCGTTCTGTCGGTTTAGGGATGATGGAAAATTTGATGTATTGGGAAGCGATGAGTCTTTTATTCTGTTGCTTCTTTTGGTTTTAATTACTTTGGCTATATGCCGGGTTTTGCGCACACGGAATTAAATGCAAACGAACAACAAATACGCGAATAACTTGCATGCGTAATCCGTCCTCTTCGAGCGGACAATTATTTACTTTGCGGATCAATTTGCCGGCTGCTCCAGTGCTAGGATTTAATTAAATCTACCGATTTATTGTGCACTCATAGATATCCGAATACCGTTAATATCACACATGCTGGAATTTCCTGTTTATACAACGTTCAGGCTATCAACGATAATTTCGAGCGTTGTTCGATAAAGGTATTACGAAATCAATTTGTAGATTGACCATAACTTACTAAAGTTTTATAATTAACTTTTTAATCTCTATTGTGATATATTCTGTACTAACAAGGAGAGAGTTCCAATTGCCCACCGCCAAATTGAATAATTTATGTTAACAGGATTTTACGCCGTTTTGAGCCATTTGCCCAAAAAATTTCAAAGTTTCGTCACAAAAAAGCGTGGTATATATTGCTTTAACAGCAGGCTTCAACGTGTCTGTTTCGTAGTGCATTCGTTAGCGTGCTCGCAGATTCGTCTCCCCTACTCTGTTGTATTGGTTATTTTGAAAATATGGAAATTCAATCATTAAATTTTTGATATCATACAATATTATACCTTCAAATTCAATTCAAATTAACAAATATTAATTCGACGAATATATTGATAATGAAATCAGTCAATACTTCCTGCTGAAGTAATATTACGGAATGGAATTTTCCACCAGTTCTTATTTTCACTGATATTTCCCAATAAAATAACGACCGTCTTAAGAGGCTTGACAACAACCATTTCGTGGAAGTCAACGAATTGGTCAAGTAACGTATCTTGTACGTGTGTGAGAATTCTTTCAGTTATGAATATTTAAGTTTTTTTTTAATCAATCACCAAAACATTTCACTAATCGTTACCCCGACCTATCGGACTATCGATAGAATCATCGGAATTGGGCTGCGAACATTTTTGTTAAGAGATGTTTACATTCTCGAACGCACTACTACCATCATATTGTCATGAAGTATGACCGCAGGCAATATTTTAGGATGTTAATCACGAATTGCAATAATTAGAAAGAGAAAATGTTGAATACCTCCGACAGGACTTGAACCTGCAATCCCCTATGTAAACATCCCCTATGCGGACATTCTGTTAAGAGATCCTAAAAATTGCCTACCTATGATTATTTGTTTATATTGATATGTCAAAGGCAGCTTTGATGTGGTCATACTCAATGACAATATGATGGTAGTAGTGCGTTGGAGAATGTAAACATCTCTTAGACTAACAATACTTAAAAATGAAAATTCAATTTATTTACTAATTTTTTGATCATTTTTAAAACGAAAGGAAATTTATATTCCCTATCCTTTCCGATTTTATCAATTCGTTGGAATCAAAGCATTTAAAGTTGATAAATGTTTCGATACTTCTAAGTCAACATTCCTTAATTTACCCAATCACTAATTTTACAATCATTAATTTTACAATCATTAATTTTTCAATATGTAACACCCATATAGTAACATCAGAAACATTGAGTCGATAATATCCTGGAAGATTACTGTAGCGAGTAAAAATACATTAACAGATGACGACAATGTGTATTTTGGATACCAATAAGTTTCGAGACTTGGTATCGAAAGTATCAAAGTTTCAAAAGTATCGATACCAAAAATATCGATACCACGTGGAAAGTTGACATCCCTAATATATATCACGCTTTATTTGTGACCCATCTTTGTATTTTTTTTTTTGGGCAAACAGCTCAAAACGGCGTAAAATCCCATTAACACAAATTATTTCTATATATGTACCACACGTACAGAAAGTTTCATTCAATTTGCTGTTGGGCAATTGGAACACTCACCTTGTAAGTTAATTACGATTATAATTATAGAATTTTAACCCACTTAACCTACATCACCTCATCACTAATCGCACTTTTTTCGAGACTAGAAAGTATGAGTGAATAGCTCATGATTCAGAGGAATCAGAATAAAAATTCAATTTTTATGCACTTTTTTCTTATAAAAAATAAATACGAAGAATAATACATTTTTGAACATCTCAAATGTTGACATTTATTATTGTTTAATGCAGTAAGTATTTGATACAAATAAAAGAAAGTTATACAATGTTATCAATATTTCAAACATTTATAGTCTACGTATAACACAATCCCACAAATGGCGCCAACAAACAATACATTTTCTTTGTCCGCACAGGCGTATTTGCTCCAACGGTTGCGGCGTGGCGGACGATCATTTATCTCCTTCGTTTCTTCATTCATTCCACCACCCCCATCATCCGCTGCGCCCAAATAACGTCCCAGCGAACACGCGCTGAACTCGCCCCGACACCGGCATGTGCTTAATGCAGTCATTTTGAGTTCATAATGTTGTACGTTTATAACGATGAGTTATAATGTCGATTTACTCCACGCGGCCACATACTACTCACAATCAACCGTTCGTTGCTAGTCGAATGGTTTTTATGTTTTTCCGACGCTAATGAACACTCTCACATCAATGGGAAAATCGCCCAACATTAATGTCAGCTAAATATGCCCCATAATAGCTCATAATTTACGATACTAAAAAATTGGAGCATTATTAATTTGGCATTCAAGGAAAATGGTAAAACTAATTTCTTAATTTTTATTAGTCCGAAACAAAGTCGTGGGTAAATTCGGCGGTGGCAATGCGAAAAGTCAACGCCATATGCTGCAGCAGACAGTTAATTTTTAGCGGAGGCGGGCGTGTATCTTTATTCGCCATAATGTTGGGCCGCCCCTACGCCGTTGTAGAAATTTATTAATTTTAAGCGCTCGCAGATGTTGCGAAATAAAACTGCCGAAAGTATGGCACAATATTCCCGGTCCGGTCCCTGGTTGGTTTTTCCTGCTAACAGAAGGTGAATGGGGGTGGGCGGTAGGGGTATGAGAGGGTCGGGTATTTGCACACAACGTTTATCACGATACTTCAGATTGCAACCGGAATGAACAATATTATTTCCTCATTTCGCTGCAATCACATACAGCCCAAACTTCTAACGAGCATGATGCGTGTTTAACTTAGTTTTAATTAGGGCAAAATACATATTCTTACTAATTACACATCGTAATATTCCGCCCAGGTTATGTTAATAGGCTGATGCGATTCTTTCATTTGTAATTCTCTTTTGCTCACCGGGAAATTGAGTGTAACTAAAAGCTTCTAAGCCGATTTGAAGCAGATTTGCAATGTGAAGTTGAAAAGGTAGATTTTCCAACCCAACTCCGAATTATTATTAGAAATTAGAAAACCTCATTACAAAACCTGTGCTTCCTCAAATTAATTCATAAAACATTTATAAAAGTAGCTGGATAGTAAGTAATGATTGCTTGTCGTTATTTTAATAATTTGTTGGTATAGCATCTTAATATGTCTAGCCCATTACAAGTCATATGCATCTATTTGGTTATGCTGCAAGTTGACCATCGTTTGTCATTAAATTTGCTAATGATATTAGCCCATTTTAATTAATCCGCTTGATGTTGATCGTTGAAGGAGCTGTCGGTGCAATTTGTATGCAAATCGCCTGAGAAGCTGCCAGCGCCTCAAACCATCGCCGTTACCAATTACCTAGACCTAGATGTACCACCTACCACGTGCACGATGCACCGCCACCCTTTTCACCCCTTCCTCCCGCCCTAACTAACGCACCCAACATCTGCCGTCATATTGCCAGTTAGTTTCCCGAGGCTGACGAGCGGCAGTCGAGCGGAGAGTATTGCAATGTCCATTATCGCTTATCAGCTAGGCAGGTGTCTCTTCAAACTATATCCTACAATCTACCATATAACCCACGTCTCTCTACAACTGGAGTGTATATGCGCCACGTCAATTACAAATATTGACAGCCCTTAATAACCTTTCATACAGAACGCTTGACACATACTCTTGCGTACTCAAGGGACCTCTATTATTAGCTCAGGGTTAATGAAACTATATTTCATCATTTCGTTTTGTCTAAAAATCCACGTGTCTTCGTTAGGTCCTCCCCAAACATGGTATTACATGCATTTTTACAAATTTCATGCTGATACACTGTTATCTCGGTATGAAAGTATTTCGGATTCATGTAGCCGAAGACGTTACGTGCTCCTTTCAGCGGCTGCAATACCGGGTAAAGTTTGTTGCAAAGCTTCAGTTTCTTGCAGGTCTCTAACATTTGATCCGTAATTTCTGGTTCCTGACCACCATCAGAGGCAATTTTTGCAGTATTGGTATCAATCTGGGTTGCTCCTGTGTAGTCCATTTTGTAGACGGAGCGCATTCGATGTTGGTACATTTCTTTGATTTTCTGCAATGATGCCTGTTTGCCACCTGCTTCTTTGACGTTAATTGTCGTATCCATCCACACGGCACCCTCTGGTAACTCTTCGTATTCGGGTAACTCAGGTCTTGCGAGTTTAGATACGATAAACTGCTTCTTGACATAATCTGATTGGTATGTGGATAAAGCAGCCATGACTCGAAATTTCGCCCCATATCAAAACTGATTGGTTTTATGACGTTTTATGACATTCTAGCTGTTTTGCACCTGCTCCTGGTATGATAGAAAGTTTTGATGTCAATGTCAAAATTTGGAATAACATGGGGCAACTTGTAAGCGTCTTGACAAAAATTACCGTCCTGCTCCTCTCCCCGTTGGCAAATCAAATCGTGAAGGAGCATGTGCTTGAGTGTGAAAAGCGGGAACAAGACATGGAACTCCTGCAGCAGTTGAGCAGAGGACGGGTACGTGCCCTCCCACGACAAACTGCAGATCCACCTAGTTTGACGAGCACTTTATACCAATCGTCCTCTCAGGTGTTGTTTTCCAGCGACGAGCATGGATATGAAGTATCCACAGTTAGTCCGATGAAGGATGCTTCCACGACGGCTGCTCTCGAGTACGCGCTTTGTCCCCTAAGCCCCAAACAGGATGCAATCGTTGAATACGCTCTGGATAATTGCCGAAGTCTAGTCACAGTTCTGGCGTGCAAATTTGACCAGAATATAACGCGACGTGACATTATCACTCTGCACGGTAACTCTTGGTTGAATAACGAGATCATTAACTTCTACATGAAGATGATTACTGAACGTAGTCGTCAATCGGATGGCCTACTACCAACTGTCTACTGCTTCAATGCGTTTTTCTATCCAAAACTGGCTAAGGAGGGCCCTGTAGCAGTGAAGCGCTGGACGCGACATGAAGACTTGTTTTCATACGAAATACTTTTTATCCCTCTACGGATTGGTTTACATTGGTGCATGATTTACGTGAACATCCCGGATCAGAAGATAGTGTGTTACGATAGCGGTAATAAGGGGGAAAACAATTGTCTGAAAATCATTCAAACATATCTCAGGACTGTATACCAAGAGCATTTGGGATTGGACTTAGAAGAAGATGCATGGCAGTTGGAATTTGCTCGTGGGGTACCTCAGCAGTCACACGCTGGCGATTGTGGCATATTTGCATGTACTTTTGCAGAATTCTTAAGTCGCAAGGCACCGTTTCAATTCAGCTGTCGCGATATTCCACTAATTCGTAGGCGCATGGTCGTGGAAATTATGATTGGAGAATTATTGGTTTAATCAAGTGTGACAACAGAGAAAACGTAATGATGCTATATACTTTTGCTAAATGGGGAATAAATAAATTTCAGCAAATTACTTATTTATCTATCGTCTTTTTATTTTTAGTAAAACTATCTTCTTTTAGAAATTTAATCTTCTTCTATCTTCTTTAAAACAATGTAAATAATATACCAATATAATTAATGTTCCGGATGACAATATCTTGCTAGAAATTAAGATTCTAAACGTTTAAGCAATTTCTGCTAGTTGTACGCTAGAGTGTTTGCTCGTTTTCCGTAAATTTTCCAATTCCGGGCGAGTGGCAACAATTCCAAAAACGGTTTTAATGCGCTGATCCCACACTTGGCCGGTTTGGCGAGGGCGGAGGCGCCGGGCGAGATCTCGTAGCGTATTCGACATTGCATTTCGCATTCCGAGTTCGGGGTGCGTTCGAGCGCAATTTAATTCATTCGAAATTACGCTCGCGCACAATGTGCGCCCCCCGCGGCCGTTGCACAATATGCATTCGTTTCGCTGGCGCTTCATTTTATTTCGTTTATTTTTGTTATTTATATTTACTCGTTGCCCGCGCACACACTGCCGATTCATAGACGCTCGTTACGCGTATTATTGTGCTGCGTCCGTCCTGTTGCTCGTCCGTTCTTTGCTTATTTCATTTCGCAATGTATTTCTTGCGCAATTTTATGCGCATCCAGTTTTGGGTCATCTTCGATGCCGCTTTGCTATTCGATTACGTTTTGGAGATGACAACAATTTGCGTGCACTGCGACGCAATCCTTTATTTCACATGTGCGCTCTTGTTTCCTTCCCGAAAGTGATGTTTTCCTATTTTTGTTTGGTTCCACGATATGGAACATGACAATCCAGCACCGGCTGTTGTTGACTCACTTGATTAGTTTTGCGCTTTCGGCAAAACGTTTAACTTTGGCGAGGAAAACAAAGGGAAGATTCGGTTTATTTTACCTTGTCAGTAACAGATATATTTGTAAATCTTTCGGTTATTTATTTAAAACCACGAATAATGTACAACGCCTTTTTATTGATAAATATAAATAAGACTAGGTGTATCTGAATCAATTATAAAAATAATCTTTAGGAGGATACATGAGTTTTAAATATAATTTATGAATAATTTGAACTTTTAAATTATTTCCGAGTATTACATTGGTGAAATGAAACTCTTCGTAGAAACGAAGAAATTAAGAACTTATCTGCTCCTGGTGGTTTGCTACTTATTTCTCGGTGTCCCTGCGAAAGCGAGCTTTAACGCTGAAAATGCGGAGGAGATAAGACGATCCTAAATGCGCGATGCCGTCCACGATTACGTCCTGTCCGCTACACCCACCGCTAAATACCTTTTGAATTATATCTCGCAATTGTAGCCCTTGTTTTTATTCTTTATACGCTTCATCAACGTGCAATTTCTGTTCTATGTTGACACTTAATACCATTTGAAAAATGTTGAAACTAACGTTGAAATAAATTCTGCCCATGAACTAATAATCGTTTTCATTGTAGGTATACCGGAGGCAACGTATCTTCAAGTCCTCAAAAGGTTTCCGACCGTTGCCGATCCACGGTTAGTCAACGAGGTGCATTCAACCGACGAGCGCACACACGACATCGACAGCTGCTCCCTGGTGAAGAAGGTGTGGTCCCCTTGTCAGTGTCACCTCGAGCTCTGCATCGGCTGGTACCCATGTGGATTGAAGTACTGCAAGGGCAAGGGCGAGAGTAAAAACACGGCGCAAACGTATCGCTGTGGCATCAAAACATGCCGGAAGTGTCACCTCTTCTCGTACTACGTCTCTCAGAAGCAGATCTGCCTATGGGACGAATGACAGCGGGCCCTCACGACGCCGAATTGGGACGATTGAGCGCATTCCCCCGACATTGTATGCGAGTGACATCGATTGCCGGATTCGTTCCTTGTTGCCTTAGACTGACTTTAAAACAGTCGCAGAGAAGTATGATGTATAAAATAGTGCAGGACAATGCATTTGGATGTTAATTACGTGCAACAATGTGTTGCTAAACGAACCTCTTAAAATATTGGACCAACATGCCTTAGATGTAAAAATTATTCTTTCTCTTAAGCTAGTTTTTACTCTTTGGTTTGATAACTTTGCATAGTTCTAAAGTTGTTTTACTATATCATAATCAAACATTGTAAATACGAAACCATTGACTTCCTCCTCACTTCTCTTGATAACTTTGTAAGAATATTTTCGATGAATGTATTTTATTTTTCATTACATTCTAACATAATATAGATAAGGCTATTTTATACTACTCTTCCGATAAGCAAAAAAGCAGCGCATTAATGTAAATTTAAGAATGTTGGCGATAAAGAAATACTTTTCTAGCAGTTTCTAGCATGATGTAAATATTCAACGTCGTTCTTCATTGTTAACTTAAAATAGCTGCAAGAACGAAACCGAGTACGTTTAACTAACAATTAAAAGATGTTAATAATAACCCATGTTGTCAGTTTCCAATATATGTCAGACAGAACAGAGTAATTTTAGCATTTCTTTAAAGAGTTTTAAACAATTGTAAACAATGTAAAATATGCAAAACTGGGAAGTGAAGAGAGATATTATCTGAACAAATAAGAGATTAAGAGAACAAATGAATATTGTATATGTTTGTAATGAAAATATACAGAGATAATTAATTGGTAAATTATACAAACAATAGTTGAAATCCCCGTTCGTAGATAATCGTGGTAGTAATCAGTAGACATTTTTTTTGTATTATTGCTTGACCTAGGAAGCTTTATCGATTTTGTTTGGGTGAAGAAACCTGTAATTGGGTAGATATACTTTCTCGATTGTGATGTAGTTCAGCAATTCACATCTAGATTGCGCTAGGTGTATCAAATTCATAAATAATTCGAATATAAAAATCTCAATGTCAAGGTTTTAAGGAGAATTTATGTTTTTATAGAAAACTTAAAAAATATATATATTTATTATTATTAGGAAACTTACGAATAAAGAAAATGTACTATGTGTATTTTGCTGTTGGTTATAAATAAATTTATTACCAGAATTGCTGAATATTGCAATATTTTGATAGGCGTGAATTTGAATTGTTTCTCTTCAGAAATATACGAATAAAAAATGTAACTATGTGATTTTTCTCTTGGGTCTAAATAAATTTATTACAAGATTTGCTAAATATTGCAATATATTGATATGCATGAATTTAAATTGCTTTAATTGTCGATTATAAACTGATATTATGGTTGTACATCTCGTACGCAGCAGTTACCCTGACCCCACTCTTTTGAGGACTTCTTCAGGATGTTTTACATTTTCTTATAGAGCATGATATCCAGTTTCATTAGGTAACCTTTTTAGCTTGTTCGGAGACCATTTTTTTCTCGGCCGGAAAACTTTATCTTTTTCATCAAAAATTCGTGAAAGGATTAGCCTCTCTGTTAGAAATAAATTATATTACAATGACAGTCATTTAAAAACATTATTATTATACATTAAACATTATTATACATTTAAAAAGTTTCATTATTTATTTTTCATTTGTTACAAATTTCAATTCCTACACTTTTAAAAATATTGGAATCTTATTAAACTACAAGTGTAAACTACAAAGTGTTAAAATGTGTTCATTTTAAACCCTAAAATTTTGACCAGGTGTATGCCGCCCGTGTAGTACAGTGGTAGGGTCGTTGGATACGAATGGGAAGGTCCCAGGATCGAAGCCCGGTCGGGTCGTCGACTTTTCCTATCCAACCCGGTGCTCGTGAGTCGTGACTAAGATGGAGTTCGCCGCGAAGCGGCGAACTGTAAGATTGCAACCAATCGGGTAAACAAACTACCGCCGCGTAGCGGCGGTTGACCACTTTATTTTGTTAAAACATATGATTAAAAATAAAATTCGAAAAAAAAAACGCCCAGCTCACCTCCGCAGGTAGGATCCGAACCTGGGACGGCCAAATAGAAGACGCACTCCTTAACCTCTACACCAACACCCCGACACACTGTATGCTGTTTCCGAAAAAGGTATAAATGGTAACTAATACACATTCTCGTTAGAAAACCTACGAATAAAGAAAATATACCTATATGTAATTCGCTGTTGGGTATAAATAAATTTATTACAAGAATTGCTGAACATTGCTACTTTATTTTGTTAAAACATATGATTAAAAATAAAAAAGAGAACGTCCGGGACTCACCCTCGCAGGTAGGTTCCGAACCCGGGACGGGCAAACAGAAGACGCGCTCCTTGACCTCGACACCAACATCCTGACACACTGGGCGTCGTTTTCGAAAAAGATATAAATGGTAACTAATACATCATTCTCGTTAGAAAACCTACGAATAAAGAAAATATACCTATATGTAATTCGCTGTTGGATATAAATAAATTTATTACAAGAATTGCTGAATATTGCTATATTTCGATAGGCGTCGTTAATTGATTTAATTGTCGATTACAAGCATGATATTAATTTATGTAATATGTTTACATGGATAAGGGGTTCTAACTTTGAAGCAGCTTTAGGCGCTGGATATTGTTTTTGGCGCATATTCCATTTGCTTTTCTTTTAATGACTTAGTGAATGCAATGGGGTATCTCCCCATTTAAAGTCCTCTTGATATGTGTAATAAACCAACCAATAAATGATATTTAAGATTGTAAACGACAAAGGAAACATCACTCTGGCTGCTTGGTCGATATAAGACACACTATTGATGTGTCGAGTGCCATGATCATTTCCTCCACTTCCGGCAGCTTCTCGTTGTCGCTGTTTGCGAAATTTATCGTCCCCTATCAGACAGTACCAAAATTGCCGCCATTTTGGCAGGCGATACTCGGTTTGAGTTTGGCGTTCCATGGTCAAGCGAACAGAGGATGGTTGATTAGTTGCATTGTTCGTCAGCGAGGTCCTTCTATCGTGATGCATTCCCATATTCAAACCGGGACTCTGTGAAGCAGGTTTATTTTAGATTAGGATAGTTTCTAACATTATTATTGAATGGACCTACATTGTATATAGGACAAATCAACGAGTTTCTTCGACGTCCATGCGCCGGTGCCCCGTTTCCGTTACCCATAACCATGTTACCGGTATTATCCACCAAATCCATAGGATTTCGCACGACGATCTCCTCGTCCACCCATTCATCCTCGTCGACGGGGATTTCGCCACTGCCGACTTTCGTGAAGTAATGCACCCCAGCGAATTCCAACAGTGTGGCGATGCAATAGAAGAAGCAGGATAACAGGAACCAGTCCAGCGCGGTGGCGTAACGCACCTTCGGGAGGTCCGTCCGGGAATCGAGGCTGATCGTGGAGAGCGTGAGGACGGTCGTGATGCCGAGGCCGACGCGATCACTAGTTGCCTCGCGATGTATCCAGAAGGACACCCATGAAAGGACGACGATCAGGATGCACGGGACGTAGACTTGGAATAGGAAGTATCCCGTGTGGCGTTGCAGATTGAAAGACACTTGAAGGACGGAAAATTCTCCTAGAAGAACATGAATAACATTTTAGTATGGAAATACGCATTTTAAATTTTTGAATTTGCTTAAACTATAGATGATTCTATATTTCAAGCATCGATACCTGACTATTCGATACCTCAAAAGGACCCTCCTAATCAAAAACAAATTCTTAAAAAACAAATTGTTCTTGGGTAAAATGAAACACATTTCCATATGAATTTAAATCACAAATATAATTAAATTAAAATAGAATTTATAAAATGATTTATGCTATTTAATAATTAAATATAATAAACGAACATAAACTGCCATATTATTATATTAATTTGATTATGCTATATATTATTCTAATAATAATAATATAAAATAGATTACGATAATAATAAACACCTTTCGACAATAGAATGATAACTCAAATTATCATTACAGTTTTGGGGGCAAATTTATCGCGCTTACACATGCATAACATGATAATGTCATTACTTCCAGGATAGGGTTTGTCCTAAATTGGCAAATATACTTTTTCGTACCTTCACGCCGACGAAATGAAAAATTCCTGTAGGGAAAACTCATCAGATCGAATTGGGATAGTGTCATTCCGGGGATAAAACTCACGCTGACATCATCCAACCACTGATAGACTAACTCGTTAGACGTGTACGCATCTGAAATGTATTATTAATGTTCATTTAAAACATATTTAAGTTTACTTTTCATAAAACTTATTAAAGTGAGTTTAATATTTTGAAATCAAAGAATTGTTGGATATATTAAGAAAACTTATTTCATCATGAATTGAAACTGTTATGGCGACCGTAATGTATAATAAACATTATTTTATATGTGGTTATATAAAATATATATTGAGATATTTTAATATATTTTGGAATAATCAAGTTTCTCTTTAATACTTTCAATATTCCTGACTGCGCGCGCACTTTTTGCAGTTTTCGAGAAGTTCTTTTGGTCAAGATTTTTCTTACTAAATATGAAGCTATGAAGACACCAAAATGTTCCCCAACTATTCTACTTTCTCATGATGTCAAACTTATTTCCATCCCTTTTCGATAAAAATCCTTTATACTGCTTTTAAAATGAGCTGTTTTAACAAAAATCCGTTTTGAAGTTTCCATAAAACAGCTTATTTTAAAAGCAGTACAAAGAGGGGTTTTATCTTAAAGGGATTGAAATAAGTTTGAGACCACGAGAAAGTAGAATAGTTGGGGAACATTCTGATGTTTATTTCATCTTCATAGCTTCACATTTAGTATGAAAAATCTTCAGCAAAAGAACTCCTCGGAAAATTGCGAAAATTCGAGGATATATTTTTTGGTCAAGATTTTTCATACTAAATGAGAAGCTATAACGTTGAAACAAACATCAAAATGTTCCTCAACTCTTCTAGTTTCTCATGTTATCAAACTAATTTCAATGCTGTTTCGATAAAACTCCTTTATATTGTTTTTAAAATGAGCTGAGTTATGAAAAACCCGTATTGAAGTTCAGATTCAAATTTTTAAAACAGCTCATTTTAAAAATAGTATAAAGGGGTTTTATCCTAAAGGCATTGAAATAAGTTTGATACCATGAAAAAGTAGCTTCATATTTAGAATAAAAAATCTTGACACACTTTGGGCACTGTTCGCCGCCTAAATTCGCCTCGTATTCACCAGTTTACCTCCCAGATCAAGCACACGTATAGAAGTTTTACTTTAAAAAATATTGCTACGTACTGAAAAAATATTAAATATATCAACTGACCGAATGTTACACATAACTCTTAATGAAAATGGCATAATGATGTTTATTTTCCTAACTTAAGTTAATTACGCACCAATGGTCCAATGGTAATAAAAGTTTAATTCGGTTTACTCACAGCTGCCGAGGATAAGCGGGCAGGATTGTCGGTCCATGGGAAACTTACGCAGCTCCATGGGGCATTTCGCCTTAATCGTCAGCCTGTGGGAGAGAAAATTGTCACCGCGTGAAAATTGCGCTTGGTGGCGAATTGCACAGACATATTAATGGCAACACATTAATAATACACCGCTTTTCTTGGCATTCAGACGGACATACCACAAAAAAGCGGCGCGCACTGGCATTTCAACCAAAAAAAAGAAACGCAATTAATACTTCGCACAAGATTAAAATTTTAATTCGCTCGCGATGCTCAAATAATGACCTGTAAGTAGCGGCGATAAATATGCGTCACTGGCGCCCGGTCGTTAATTGGCAATTAGTTTCCGCAGACAAATTTGTTTGCATCAGCTACCTCATCGAGTAGAGAATGTCGCCATCCTGACTGATGCGAAGCAGTTTGTTCGGCACGGTGATGGTGTGAACGTAGGAGTTCTTGCCGTTGTAGAAGTAGGTGTCTGGTCGCCAGATACGCTCCAGCATCTTGATGGACAATTGCAGTGACTTGATCGGCCCTTGGAAGGACAATCGACGATCGCGCCAATACTGGCGGAAATAGCAGTCCATTGAGTATTCCTGTTGGCGCAGCACACATCGCATTATACCGTATAAGGGTCAATAGAAAACAACAGAAATCATTACCCATTATTCCCATAATCGAATTGCGATTTTATCAGGGTTATTACAAGATCAACAACAATAAAAAACGCCTTCTGCTACTATTCTCTCAAATGATTCAATTAATATTTGCCAGTTTGTTGCCAATTTTCTTTTGGTCAAGATTTTTCATACTACATATGAAGCTATGACGATGAAACAAACATCAAACGTTCACCAATTCTCCTACTTTTTCATGTTATCAAACTTATTTCAATCCCTTTTCGACAAAACTCCTTTATACTGCTTTTAAAATGAGCTGTTTTATGAAAAACTTGTATTGAAGTTTAGATTCAAATTTTCATAAAACATCTGACTTTAAAAGCAGTAAAAAAGAGTTTTAGGGTTAAGGAATCGAAATTAGTTTAGGACCATGAGAAACTAGAAGTATTGGGGAGTATTTTGATGTTTGTTTCATCTACATAGCTTCATATTTAGTATGAAAAATCAGTTTCATTGTTGTTGCTAATTTTCTTTTGGTCGAGATTTTTCATACTACATATGAAGCTATGACGATGAAACAAACAAAAAAATGTTCACCAAATCTTTTACTTCCTCATGTTATCAAACTTATTTTAATCCCTTTTCGACAAAACTCCTTTATACTGCTTTTAAAATGAACTGTTTTATGAAAAAAAAAACAGAATTGAAGTTCAGATTCCAAAATTTCATTAAACAGCTCATTTCAAAAGCAGTATAAAAAGTTTTAGGGTTAAGGGATTGAAATTAGTTTAGGACCATGAGAAACTAGAAAAATTGGGGAGTATTTTGATGTTCGTTTCATCTTCATAGCTTCATATTTAGTATGAAAAATCAGTTTCATTGTTGTTGCTAATTTTCTTTTGGATAAGGTTTTTCATACTAAATATGAAGCTATGAAGATGAAACAAACATCAAAATGTTTGCGAACTCTTCTACTTTCTCATGTTATCAAACTTATTTCAATCTCTTTTCGACAAAACTCCTTTATACTGTTTTAAAATGAGCTGTTTTATGAAAAACCTGTATTGAAGTTCAGATTCAAATTTTCATAAAACATCTGATTTTAAAAGCAGTATAAAAGAGTTTTAGGGTTAAGGGATTGAAATTAGTTTAGGACCATGATAAAGTAGAAGAATTGGGGAGCATTCTGATGTGTGTTTCATCTTCATAGCTTCATATTTAGTATGAAAAATCAGTTTCATTGTTGTTGCTAATTTTCTTTTGGTCAAAATTTTTCATACTAAATATAAAGCTATGACGATGAAACAAACTTCAAAATGTTCCCCAACGCATTATACCGCATAGTGGCCAATAAAAAAACAACAGAAATCATTATTCCTCTAATGGAATTGTGATTTTTTCAGTGTTATTACAACAACAAAAAACACGTTCCGCTACTATTCTCTCAAATGATTCAATTAATATTTGCCAGTTTCATTGTTATTGTCAATTTTCATGACTTCATAAAAAATCGCACATAATAAAAAGCAACAAAATACAAATTAATGGTTTCAATGAAAAACGATACCAATTTAAAAATGATGCCAACGCATATTAAACCAGGATTTATTATAAATCAACTCACCATATCCAGTTCGGAGACGGGTCCCATGCTTCGGATTAAAATGTTGGTCTTCACCACGGTGGGTTTATCTGGAACATAATTACCACAATTTACAATAACCTACATCCCACACATATTCCGGAATGCAGCATACACTTCGCTGATTGTGAGATTTTCCTCTTCGCCGAAACTTCCTCGAAACGTAATATTGATTCCACCATTCTAAGAACGTACAACTCAACATAATTTATGCCAAACGAAGCGCAAATTATAGCAAATTACATGGAAATTTAATGATTAAAACACGTTTTTATATTCCGATGAATTTAAACTTGCATTTCCATGAATGAATTTTCATAATTTTTCCTATAATGAATTTCGTTATAATAACGAAATCTATTTTTCGAATGAAAGTTTGAAACTTTAAACATTGAGGATGATTTAAGATAGATGAAATGGTTATAATCTTGTTGGACGGGATATGCGTCTTGGGACATCGCTAATTCGATGGGATTAGGGATAGGCAAGCAGGACTTAGACACTGCATGACATCCATGAAGTCGGATAAGGAAAAATTAATATTTGATTACGTTCATCTCGCTGTTATTATCCCAATAACCTACTCCCAAAACTAATAACGCAAGTTTCTGATTTAACATATTCTAAACAATTTACCAAAGATGAAATCAGAAATAAATACCAGGGTTGATAATGCCAGGAAAGTGTATTATCAAATCTGCTGTTTTCGGTTGTATAGCGTTTTTAACGCCTTCCAAACACGTTAGCTTTCACCCCGCCTGATCGGGTCTCACCGTAGGTGGATTAGCAAATGTTTGTTTTTACGGAGATGAGTTGCAGGCCCATCGCCCAACCCTCCTCCTTATTCAGCACTTGGGAAAGTGTGGAGTGCGAGATCTTATATATACCGATACCGGGAATCGAACCCGGAACCCTGCGTTACCACGCTAGCGCGTAACCACTACACCACGCACTCCACAAAAATATATCAAATGAATAACAAATTCATTAACAATGAAGAAATCTCGAAAGAAACAAAAATTAAAGTATTCAAATCAATATATCGCATAATCCTAACGTATTGCTGCGAAACCTGGGTGATAAACGACAGAGAAAAAAAAGCAAAATCCAAGCTGCAAAAATGAAATTCCTCAAAAGAATTGTGGGCAAAACAAGAAAGGACAAAATTAGGAACGAAGATATAAGGCTACAGGTAGAGATTGAATTAATTCAATTCAATTCAAAACCATCACATTGTAAGAAGACAACTGGGATGGCGGGGACACCTTATAAGAATGAAGGAAGAAACCCCAGGCAAAAAATATGGCAAGCTATACCTAACTCAGAGGCAGAGGGCGTCCGCGAAAAGAGTAGAACACCATAATTACAGATATGCTGGCGAAACATGGATTAGAAATTACAGAGGCAAAGAAAATGGCTAAAAATAGACAAATATGGAAAGAATTTTGCAGCAGATAGCAACTAAAATAAGATGAAAACGGGAGAAAACAAAAAGAACAGTCATCATGGATATACCCTTCACTTTAACATTACTTTAATTTAATTTACGAGAGTTAATTTTTATTTTGTTATTCACTCTCTATATAAGGAATTTTGTAAAGTTGAATGTAAAATACCGACACCGTAAATCAAAAAACAAATTATCTATGTTTGAAAAAAATGTTTCCAGTTGTATGAAGCATGATTGCATTTGACTGAGTTTCCCTTAATCCTTCCAGCATACAAAATAATCGAATTGATGGCATTGGCTTCTACTGTTTCACGTCAGATCCGAATGGTCCATTGTCAGTATTTCGTTTCGACTTTAAGCATTTATAGCCGTCGATATAATGTTTCATGTTAGCGTTTTTTACGGTCTTTATTCATTGACCCAAATATGCGCACGTGCTTTCCACTCCCTGGCCAGATTATAAATTAATATAAAATGACAAAAATCCCCACAGACCAGTCTAATGATCACCGACGTGCGAAGATTTAACGTCATCGTTCGTTTACGCTTCACATTCTGCGCATTATCTGATAATATGTATCAAAAAAAGTGCGGGAAAACTTAGTGGAATGCAGCCAACACTCATTTTTGACGCACTGATCGTTAGACACGCGAACCGGAAGTCGCAGGATGCCAAATCCGACAGGACTATCCTTTGATCTCTAACCTCATAGTTACATTACCGTCATTCAGATAATGGTAATATACGAAGGGTTGTCGTAAAAGTCGTCGTGAATTTCGAAGAGTTGAGGTAGGATATGTTAGATTTTGCAGTAGATCCTGTATATTTTCTGGGATATGAGCGGTATGTGAAGGGACGCAAGCATAGGGGACATTCCCTACATATAGGAAACCGCAGGATTGCAGAGGTCCTAGGGAAAATGTTTACCGAGAGTATAAATATGTTGTAGATACTTGTACGAACCTTGGCCATGCGTTGGCAGCTGCGAGCTTTCGTAATTTTTAAGAAGATTCTCCAGCAACTCAGTGATATTCCTACTGAGATGCGCGTTCGCTGATCGCCTTCGGCGGTCTTCCATATCATTAGTGTGGTTATCATCATAGGTGCGGTTATCAACAGAGATTTTTGGCGGGCGTGCATGGCGTGTATAACGCGTCCGATGTGAAAAATCCAGGACAATCGACGATAAGTTATGCCCAACAACGATATGCTCTTCTGGGGCAATCTCACCCAAACTTCGCAACAGCGATATTGATGAATCCGTTAACCAAAACCTAAACACCGATAAGAAAATATCCATTAACTATGATAAGAAAATATCCCTTATTAAATAGAATATTTTTTCAAAGATTAAATTTTAAAACTTTTAACGCAATTTAACACAAAAAATATGCCTCCGACCACATCAAAAGGTAGAAAAACATCCAACAAAGTACGAAAAGCATGAAAAGTTACAAAGCTCAAGTACACAAAGCATGATAAAGTCATCCATTGACCAAACGAAACCTCAGCGCGGATTTGCGGAGTGGATTTACCAACGCTCGTCACAACAAAAAACACACTTTTTCCTTATTTTCTTAAATAACTTACGTTTACTTAGGAAACCCTGCTGAATGACACAAGAGATTTCTTTCAGCTTTTGATTATATTATCGCAAAAACTAATCTCGTAATTTCACGGCTTGTGCCCTACTCCAAGGGTGGGTCTAAGAGGAAGTTTGACATGATGAATGTCTTAGGGATGGACTGAACGTATTAGATGGAATATAATACGCCCAAGGATTGGGAGGTAATTTAAGCAGGCTGGGAGAAGACAAGATTCGAAATTGGAATCTTGGCCGCATTGTTTAACTAATAATTAATTACTGATAGGTCTGCGTATCCGTTTGGGTCAAGTTGGATAGTATTAATCTTCTTGTAAATTCATTTTAGTACTTGCAACGGGTAGATAAAACGGCCATAACAAAGCCTTTCATCTTTAATAAATAACGAGATGAATTTGGATGATATATAAATGTGGTTAGGATCATTACTCCAAACATGTGGCTTGTGTTCTTGACTTTAAGTTATATGAGTGTAATTAGTAATATCTTTACAATATTAGATATCATTATAGTTCGATATAATTTTTCATTTATCTTAAAAATTACCATCATTTGAAAGACATCTCAGTCCTTTTACAAAACAAAAAGTGGGGTCAAAGTGGTAAAAGTTTGTTTATTTGCAAGACAATTTCTCTTATTTTACATCAAAAAATACTTGTTTCAATAAAAATATGAACAAAATGTCTTCTATTGAAGATGTAGCGCTATTTTCTGGTTAAGATATTTTCGAACATTTGTTTTTCAGTTAATTTTTCTCGATTTCTGTTTGATTAAACCTTGATTACACCTCACATTAACAAAACAAAAAGTGGGGCTAAAGTTGATAAATTTTGTCTATTTGCAAGACAGTTTCTCTTAGTTTTCATAAAAAAATACTTAATTCAATAAAGATATGAACCAAAAATTTCTCATATTGAAGATGTAGCGCTATTTTCTTATTGTGTTACATGCATGTTTGTCTGGTTAAGATATTGTCGAACTTTTGTTTGTTTTTCAGTTAATTTTTCTCGATTTTTATTTGATTAAACCCTGATTACACCTCACATTAACAAAACAAGAAGTGGGGCCAAAGTTGATAATGTTTGTCTATTTGTAAGACAATTTCTCTTATTTTTCATCAAAAAATATTTGTTGCAATAAAGGTATAAATTAAAATTTCTTCAATTAAAGATGTAGCGCTATTTTCTTATTGTGTTTCTTGCATATCTGTCCGGTTAAGATATTGTCATACTTCTGTTTGTTTTTCACTTAATTTCTCTCGATCTCTGTTTGATTAAACGTTGATTACGTCTCACATTATGAAAACAAAAAGTGGGGCCAAAGTTGATAAAGATTGTCTATTTGCAAGACAATTTCTCTTATTCTTCATCAAAAAATACTTGTTTTAATAAAGATATGAACTAAAATTTCTTCTATTGAAGATGTAGTGCTATTTTCTTATTGTGTTATAAGCATGTTTGTCTGGTTAAGATATTGTCAAACTTTTGTTTGTTTTTCAGTTAATTTCTCTCGATTTCTGTTTGATTAAACCTTAATTACACCTCACATTAACAAAACAAAAAGTGGGGCTAAAGTTGATAAATTGTGTCTATTTGCAAGACAATTTCTCTTATTTTTCATCAAAAAATACTTGTTTTAATAAAGATATGAACTAAAATTTCTTCTATTAAAGATGAAGCGCTATTTTCTTATTGTGCTCAACGCATGTTTGTCTGGTTAAGATATTGTCGAATTTTTGATTGTTTTTCAGTTAATTTCTCTCGATTTCTGTTTGATTAAACCTTGATTACGTCTCACATTATGAAAACAAAAAGTGGGGCCAAAGTTGATAAAGATTGTCTATTTGCAAGACAATTTCTCTTATTCTTCATCAAAAAATACTTGTTTTAATAAAGATATGAACTAAAATTTCTTTTATTGAAGATGTAGTGCTATTTTCTTATTGTGTTATAAGCATGTTTGTCTGGTTAAGATATTGTCAAACATTTGTTTGTTTTTCAGTTAATTTCTCTCGATTTCTGTTTGATTAAACCTTGATTATACCTGACATTAACAAAACAAAAAGTGGGGCAAAAGTTGCTAAATTGTGTCTATTTGCAGGACAATTTCTCTTATTTTTCATAAAAAAATACTTGTTTTAATAAAGATATGAACTAAAATTTCTTCTATTAAAGATGAAGCGCTATTTTCTTATTGTGCTCAACGCATGTTTGTCTGGTTAAGATATTGTCGAACTTTTGTTTGTTTTTCAGTTAATTTCTCTCGATTTCTGTTTGATTAAACCTTGATTACATCTCATATTATGAAAACAAAAAGTAGGGCCAAAGTTTATAAAGATTGTCTATTTGCAAGACAATTTCTCTTATTCTTCATCAAGAAATACTTGTTTCAATAAAGATATGAACTAAAATTTCTTCTATTGAAGATGAAGAGCTATTTTCTTATTGTGCTCAACGCATGTTTGTCTGGTTAAGATATTGTCGAACGTTTGTTTGTTTTTCAATTAATTTCCCTCGATTTCTGTTTAATTAAACCTAGATTACGCCTCGCTTTGCTCTTTCTTCAGTGAATGAAACCCAACTTCAACACCAGTCAGCCATCGCCGCAGGACGTGCGCCTGTCTCATCCCGGCAATGTCGCTTCCGTGTGCCGTTTTGCACACGACCTGCACGATTGACAAACGCCATGTGTGTGTGAATGTGTGATATTAGTTGAAGCATCCAAGCGACGAGACGGCGACGCCGAAGACACACTCGTCTACGTTTTCAGCTGAATTCGCGTTTGTTTTGTGTGTTGGCGTGCGCGCAGTCCTTTTAAAAGGCTGCGATCGCTCTAAACACTTGAGAAAATCAATTTTCCAGCCGATTTTCGCCCGTGGAAAACCTCACACGTGTGTTCCGCAAGATGCTCACCGCATATATACATCACTTGAGATTGGAGCACAGCGGAGACAAGTTTGGCGAAAAGTAAGCGAAGTGGTCTTGTTTCCAACTCATTTATCGAGACTATATTGGACTATTTTCGAAACCTGCTTGCTAACAGATACTTATTTTTAAATAAAACGTTAAAGTTATTGAAACTTGTTGAGATTTAGCTATTGGTTCATGGCTAGATAAACGTTGCGACAATCAATTGAAGAGTTTTTGAATTTTTGTTGCGTTTTTCGTACTTCTCTGACTTCTCTGTAAGTAAAGGGACATATATGTGAAAGAGGTTGACTGGTGTTTGCATACATGTCGGTGGCTTGTCAGTTGCATCATGCGGAATGTGCTCAGCGCGAGCGATTTCGAAACAAAACACTTGACGGCTTGACGGCAGAAGAGACAGAAATCCGAATATACGCGATAATATTAATAATGTACGATGCGATGTGAAGTCAAGTAGACAACACTCACGTATTGGTTGATGTATGATGTTACAAATTTAAAATATCCCATAAAATTAAACTATACATTTTTATGCCACAATCTATGAAGAAAAAAGCATAGAAAACCCCTGGAAAACTATAAAAATACCAAGAAAAAGAAGAAAAATAAGAATATTCGAAAGGAATCCCCTTATAAAAGTTATGAAACATTTAAATCTAAATTAAAAACAATTTATTTGCTTGAAAACAATTAAAAAACTGAAGAAATCCATAAGAAATATAGAAATCCCCTGAAAAACTATGAAAATGTAAAGGAAAGGAAGAAAACTGAGAAAGTGTCATGGGAATCCATTTATAAAAGTAATAAAACATGTAAAATTAAATTTAAAACGTTTTATTTGCTTGAAAATAATAAAAAAAAAAAACTAAAGAAACCACTAAAAACATAGAAAACCCCTGAAAAACTATGGAAATGCCAAGGAAAGAAAAGAAACTAAGAAAGAGCAATAGGAATCCATTTATAAAAGTTATGAAACATATAAAATTAAATTAAATACGTTTTATTTGCTTGAAAACAATAAAAAAAACTAAAGAAACACCTAAAAAACATAGAAAACTCCTGATAAACTACGAAAATACAAAGGAAAGATGAAAACTAAGAAAGTTCAATAGCAATCGACTAATAAAAGTTATAAAATATTTAAAATTAAATTAAAAACGTTCTATTTGTTTGAAAATAATAAAACAAACTAAAGAAACCGCTAAAAAAAACTGAAAAAACTATGAAAACGCAAAGGAAAGGAAGAAAACTTAGAAATTTCAATAGGAATCCAGTTATAAAAGTTATAAAACATGTAAAATTAAATTAAAAACCTTTCATTTGCTTGAAAACAATAAAAAAAAACTAAAGAAACCTACAAAAAACATAGATAACCCCTGGAAAACTATGAAAACGCAAAGGAAAGGAAGAAACTTAGAAAATTCAAAAGGAATCCACTTATAAAAGTTATAAAACATGTAAAATTAAATTAAAAACGTTTTATTTGTTTGAAAATAATAAAGGAAACTAAAGAAATCCCCAAGAAACATAGAAAACCCTTGAAAAGCTATGAAAATACAAGAAAAAAAAAAGAAAAATAAGAAAATTCAAGATCCACTTATAAAAATCCACTTATAAAAGTTACAAAACTTTTTAAAATTAAATTAAAAACGTTTTATTTGATTCTAAATTTAAAAAAAAAACCTAATGATAATAAATTTCACTTTACAAACGGTGATAAATAATGCTCGAGTTTCATTCGGAACAGTTAATTGTTCACTGAATTTCTTAAGAAGGAGGAATTTCCCCTCTCCAGGTGCACTCTCAGCGACACGTTACTTCGTTAGGATGTTATTTAAGAATTTACCGCCATGCATTGTCAGCGCAAACACTCTTTGGGAAACTCTGACGGCAAAAGCGGTCACAGTAAATTGATATTTATAGCTGACCGGACACTATTACACTTGGCAATAGGGTTTTTAACATGAATTTTCACTTTTCAGTCTTTTCAGATAATAAATAAAATAAATAACAACAAAATCTACTTTTGAAACACTATAACTAAACTGAACTCATCTAAAAACGACGCTAAACTAAAATAAACTAACAAAAAGACGAAATAGTTTTACTTACGTGTTTCCAAAAAATAACAAAACTTTTAAAACACCGACTTTTAACATTGTAAGCCTCTTCTTTCAAAGTTTCGACCGGCTACTATCAAAATTTGTTGTCGAATGTTAAAATTTAATTTATACAGCTTTTCAAAACGGCGCACGTTCGAAACTTTCCTCTATTTTTCCTTTCACATGTGCGATGCTGTTGTTACACTTGTATTCGCTCTTGTATTTCAGATTAAATTGGGCGGTGTGATGGGTTGGTGGTGAGATAAGCAAATAGTTTGATGCGGATGAATCACGCGAATAAATAACGCCGCTTTTCCGGTTGGCGGATGGCGAGTGAAGCGGTTTTTGCGCTTAATTTCTTTGCATAGATTGAGATGTGCGCACCGCCGAAAAGCAGCGAATGCGAGCCGGGCACTGGCGGAGGCGGCGGTGGCGGCGATACACGTACGCGGCGATTTTCCCACAGCGGGCAAAGCACACGCCGCCGCCGTGGGGCGAGATGAGCGAAAACTTTCAAACTCTCGCTCGCCAAAACGCCCGCATGATGCGCGCCCGTGCGAGTGATTCGCGCTTGCGTTATGTCATTTACCCATTCTCTGTGTCACTCTGATTGCGAACTTCAGGTGTTGGAACATTTTCTGATAATTTTCCAAGCTTGTCGAATAATATTTTAAACTTTGTGAAGATTGAATATATAGAATTTCCTGCCAAAATAGCTTTAAAGATGAAATTGGGAAATTAAAAATGGTTTTATTTAAAATAAGAGTGAAATAAAGTGAAATCAGTTCTAGTTTTCCATTTTTTTAAAATTTTAAACATAATATATTTTGTATAGGAGTACGGGGTTCGATTCCCCGAGGTGGGCAATCCACTGGGTGAATATTAGTCACCCACAACTTACCACAAACACTTACAACATTAAAAAAAAACATTCAACACCCAACATTCTACCCTCAACATTCAACACTCAATATTCAACACACAACTACTACTACACAACAACTACTACACAACAAAAAAAAACACAAAAATTGTAAACATACAAATGTATATGTACAAACACGGCGGAAAAACCTTAGGGTTGATAGCCATTAAAATATATACATTAATTTTTTATATTTTGTTGAAAACAACAAACGGCGTGCCGAGGAGGCAGACATATGTATAAAGTCAGGAATCCGGCAAGGAGATAGCTTAAGTCCGCTCCTGTTCAATCTACTGATGGACAAAAGTCTGATGGACAAGTCTAGAAAATGGTACCGACGGGTATAAACTAGGAGACACATTAATAAAAATCGTGTGCTATGCTGACGATGCCATAATAATCGCAGAGTCAGAAAATGGTTTGCAACGCCTTCTGAATAACTTTGGGGATGCTTGCAACATGTTAAATATGAAGATAGCAATGAAGAAAACCAAAAGGCTAGTTGTATCCAAATATCCATTAGGTGCAAAGTCGTGGTCCAGGATCAGATAATTGAACAGGTATCATGCTTCGATTACCTGGGAGTAAGGCTAAACTCATACGGAGACCTCAGGGATTACGTCATCAGGCAAACTAACAAAGCAGCACGGATATCTGGTGCGCTGAACTGGCCGATCTGGAAGAATAAGACACTGTCACTGGAATGTAAGACCCACATATACAGAGCCTGCCTGAGACCGATCCTAACGTACGCAGGCGAAACTAGAGCTGATACAGCAGACACGAAGTGAAGGACGAGGTCGGTAGAAATGAGAAGCCTTCCAGCAATAGCCGGCTTCACACTGCTGGTTCGGCAAAGGAGCTCCTACACCAGAGACTAATGTGGTCCCCCGGACGTAGTACGGTGGTACTCATGTTTCAAGAATGACACCTGACCGTCTAGCCGAAATAGCAAGAGACGGAAAAACAAACACAAAACGACACCTAGCCGGTGGATGAGTTCGAGACTCCATTTCAATTAATGATAACTGCAGATTATAGGGAACTATAATTAGTCCTGAAACCCACATGTAGATGGCGCTCTTGTGGAATTTCGATTTGACCGATATTGGTAATATCGTTATTTCCAAGACGATATTTCGATATCGATATATCGAAAAATTGGAAATATCGATTTCGACAAATATCTATATTTCATCATCGTCTGACATGTCTAGTTGGGGAATAAACTGGTGTATACGGGAAAGCCGCCTTGTGTAAATCAAAAAAAAAAAGTTTTACTTCAACAACATTGAAATAAAAATTAGAATATGCCAAATTTGCGACGCTCACGGCTCACATTCACAATCTCACTCTTCCAACCAAACACCCGTCCATAAGTTGCACTTCACAGAATGTATTGCGCTTACCCCAGTGCTTTAACTTCATCTTCAGGCCATTAAATACCGAGATAGTAAATGAAATTAAATTATTATATTAATTTCAATAAATTAACTACAACCATAGATTTCGAAGATGAAATTAATAGTTAGACTTAAAATTAAACTTGTTAAACTTAATTTAATTAACCGCTTTACAACTTCCTTGTTGTAACAACTTACATATATATTTAGTTACTAACTTTTTATGGCTTCTACTTCCTCCTATGACCCCTATATTTTTGTCCAATTTTAAATTTTGCAAAATTTGACTTTGATACATGCCACATGCCGACGAATAAATGCGCGAAATTATAATTATCAGAACACACAGCAGGCATGCCAGTGCATAATCAATTCAATCGCCCGCCGGCGATGACACGCGCCCTGTCGATTTTATTTTCTTTCGATAATTCGCGAAAATTCCGCGAGCTGCTCGGCCTCTCTCGACGCGAAGAGCAATGTTGACACATAATATTCCGTTACGCGCTAAATCGTCGAATACGTTGAAAGGCACGATTGCTATGTCAGTGACTCATTGTCAGTGGCTAAATCACTGACTCCGAGTAAATCTACGTATGCTTTTTAAATATTCCCTTTCCGTTACGGTTAATTTCTTTAAAATAGGTTACGTTACGCAAAATAGTCTAAAAAGGTTATGTCCCACTGAAAGTATGGGTAACGGTGAATGGAATTAAGCAATTAGGGCAGGAATAGACAGACGGGAGTGTAATTTTCGTGGTGGTTTCGGTCGTGGTTATGTTTTCGACGTTTCGCTGGGACGACACTGTTGTGTTTATAGCATGTACCCGCATTTTGTATCCAGGCCTTTCTGGCCCCTTTTACATTCTTATACTTATTATATTAGGCATTATACTAATACTATTATGAACTTAGTTAAACATTTACCAAGTGAATTCTTTATGCATGAGGGTTGGGAGGATTGGTAGAGGAGGGTATATTTTATGGTTCTATGTAAATTATTTGATCATTTCATTTTATCTTATACGCGTGCTTGTTTTAGGGAGTAAACTGGTGAATACCTCTGGACGTATTCACCAGTTGACTACCTACGCTACGATTTTCGGCGACATACATATGGGAAGTTGCCTAGCGCTATGTTTTGCGACCCCGGTGTTGGTGCCGACTCACTGCAGGGGCATCGCCTAGAAGGGCTTTAGCACATCCAATTGAAAATAGAAAGTAAAGAAACGTATTAAATAACACAGACATATTTCTTAATAAATTAATTAAAAGTTGTTGAGTTGGTTGCCCAGGTTAGATGGTGCAACTTAGCGCTTGGTTAAGGAACTTACTTTAAAAAGTAACAACATAGTACATATATCTGACGAGCACAAAGGGTTCAGGACAAGAAGATCGTGCAACGACGCCATATTCGTACTAAGCAATTAAAAGAAAAAGCATACGAATTCAACAGACCAGTCTTTCCATGCTTTGTAGGCCTAAAACAAGCATTCGACAGAATCAGACTGGAGGATGTAGTGAACCTTCTCCATAATCAACAAATCCCCCTAGACA
>JAODAC010006287.1:0-30625 GCA_027575185.1 Mimaenictus wilsoni
ATAAATACATATCAATATTACGGAATGGAATTTTCCACTAGTTCTTGTTTTCACTGATATTTATCAAATAAAAAACAATGAAATTGGATCACAAAACGGACATTTTTAAATTAACAAACGTATGCGTTTAAAATACGTTCGCACCTATTTAGCGGCTTGGCGTAACATCAGAAAAATTGGGATGATAATATCCTGGAATATAACTATAACGAGTAAAAGATCATTTGAAAACACTTTAACAGATGGCGCCAATGTGGTTTTCGATACCAATAAGTATCGATACTTTTTTTCGATACTTGGGTATCGAAAGTATCGAAGTTTCAAAAGTATTGGTTACAAAAAGTAGTCAGCCTCACAAGAAAAGCAGGCAAACCCAATATGATATTATCGTCACATCGTCACATCGTAAGTCGCAGCGACTCACGAGAAGAAGAATTTTTAAGAAATTTATTTTTAGTTTATTTGTAACTAGGACTGGAAAACTTACAACTACCAAAAAAGAAATGCGAATTGTTTGCGCAGTTTTCTTTAGTTTACTATACGACTTCGACCCAATTCCCGGCGATAAAGTGATATTGCGATGCATTATTGCATAAAACGCATCATTGGAGATCGCATTGTATAAGTACGCGGAAAATAAAATGTCAGATCTCATTTCGCTTCAACCATTTCGCCTTGTCTTAACCTCTTTTGGCGCTGGCGCCTGCGACGAGGGGAATAGAGATGTTATATGCTGTAGTTGACAATATTACAGCTGCCTGCATTAAATATGTCATAAAATATTATCATTTCGGGTATTTCTGAGTGAGTTTTCTAGTTTACTTTTATAGCACCACTGCACGTTAGGTTATAGCACTGCACGTACTTGGCGTCATAAAATATTGCTTATATTGAAAAACCTTACATAAAATGAAAAACAGATTGCATATCTCGGGTAAAATTCGAAATAATATTATATTTATAGATATACATTTCTGATGAAATTTAATTCGAGGAATAGGGTTTGAACGTAGGCAACCAAAATTACAAGAAACTTAAAATCTTTTTTATTTAAAAGGAATATAATTAATTCGCTTTATACAGATTGATTATGTGTTTAACTGGAAAATATATGATGCATTAGAATTCAAATTTTTTGCTACACTGATGCTGATTATTCTCGAAAAATGAAATTTTCCAAAGCAGTTTTTGCCAGTTTTAATTATTCGTCTAATACAAATTTGATGAGGCTTTAAAAGTAGCAACTCTTCTACTGTCAATTTAGGTCAAGAAACTGATATATTTTAATAAGAAATGCTATATTTTAGTCTAGAAATACGATTTTTCAAAGCGTTCTCTCAATTTTCTAGAATCATTTAACTTTGATGAGCTCTAAAGCCCTTATAAAAAGTCTCAAATATTTCGGAAGGATTCTATTTCAAGCACCAGCTCATCTTTTTTCTTTTGCCGTCAGAAAATATATTTTTCTTGTTACATTTGGCCGAAAAATTAAAAAAAGTAAAAAATTGCACAAAAAAATGAAAGTGAAAATTGAAGTGAAATAATTCAAAATATTTTATTCAATAAATGGTATAAATGACGGAGATGAAGGCGAAACTGATAGCGTATGACAGGAATAAACGGTATTAAAATTTATATTCGAGAAATAGAGTTTGAACGTAGACAACCAAACTTACAAAGAAGTTTAAAAGTTTTAAATATTTTAAGGAAATCTATTTAATTTCTTAGAACACTATTATTCTGTGATGTTTAGGCAATATTTGATGCATTAGAATTACAAACATTGGTTGTTATGAATCGATAACTCTCAGAAAAGCGAACTTTTCCAAAACTAGTTTTTAAAATTTTCAATAATTCATTCAACACAACTTTGATGAGGTATTGAGCACTTATTAAAATCTGCACAGCGTTTGAAATGATCTTATTAGAAGTGACAGTTTTTCTACTTTCTATTTCGGTTGAAAAATTACCATATTTTAATGATGCTATATTTGTTTAGTCTAGAAATTCGATTTTTCAAAGCGTTCCTACAATTTTTTAGAATCATTCAATTTTGATGATCTCTAACGCTCTTATGAAAAGTCTCACACATTTCGGAATAATATTATTTCAAGCCTCAACTCATCTGCTTTCTTTTGCCTGCAGAAAGTATATTTTTCTTGCTAAATTTAGCTGAAGAAAACAAAAAAAAACTAAAAAGTTGTACAAAAAAATTGAAAGTGAAAATTAAAGTGAAATAATTCAAACTAGTTTATTTATATTCAAATATTTATATTCAAAATATGACCTTATTAAAAGTAACGATTCTTCTCATTTCCACATCGGTCGAAAAACTGCCATATTTAATGATAAAATGATGGATTTTTATTAGTTTAGTCTAGAAATGCGTTTTTCACAGCGTTACCACAAAATTTCTAGAATAATTCAACTTTGAAGAGCTCTAACTCCCTTATGAAAAGTCTCACATATTTCGGAATGATCTCATTTTCTTTCTTTCCTCCCAGAAAATATATTTTCCCTTTTAAGTTTAGCTGAATAAGCGGAAAGAAAACTGAAAACTAAAATTTCTACAATAGAAAAGCATAAGAAAGTAAAATAATTTCAAAATATTGTATTCAATTAATCATATAAATGTGTTTAAAAATAATAATTAAAAAACTAACAATAATCACAAGAACATTATAAATAGTAATATATATAAATAGTAATAGTAATAGTATCACTGACGGCGATGTGGACAAAATTTCGGCAAATGTGCATGAGTACCAGTAGCCCCACAAGTCGCACAAACCACATCGAATAAAATAGGACATGTCACATTTTTATCAGAATCACACATATTATGGCTTGTAAAATCACTGATTCTAAAGTTGTTTTTATAGCAGAATGAACAAAACTGTTTACGTTTTACAACGCGCCGTGACGAATGATTCTGGTGATATGTCTTTCCAAGCGCTGGTGATTTTCGTTCATCATCCGATGATCCAAGAGATGATTCCCATTCTTGTGAAGATGCGACCGACCTAGTTCCATCCATCCTAGGCGACACACTGGCCGATGATGTTGGGGAAACTGTCTTGGAAGAACCACCAGATGTAGTTCTCTTTTTGAACTCTGTGTTTACAGATAACCCCATTGACAGTGGGACGTAAGGATTGTAGTTTGTCAGGCTTGTTTGACGGATCTCCAACATATGTTCGTATTCTGTTAAGAGAAAATAAATAAAATTAACAATTAACACAAATAACAAAAGAAAGGAAACGGAAAATTTATCAATTAATAAAGGAACTTACCTTCTTTGTTGATTTCCCTTCCAAACAATTCAATAACCAGACAAGTTGGCAACATTTTGAAATGTATGTAGTGGAAAGATGTAGTAGTTTTGAAAACGATGTTTGAAAACTGTGATTCGAATTGAAAATGTCGAGCAATTTATACCAAAAATTTGAGACAATTAAAGGTGGGGATGGTGGTTGAAATCCGGTCGTTAATGGTAATGCGTCTTTGAGGTACGGACGCTCTTCGTACCCGGATTACCTGCATTAATCCCTTTTTATCGAGCTATTGTACCAGCTATTATAATCTTATTACAACTTGTATTGCGGTGTTGTTCTTGGAATTCGGAGAATTTAAGGGCGATAAATTTATAAATTTAGGTACTTCAAAAATTGATAATTTGCTGAAAGGATGAAGATAACGTTTAACAGTTAACTGTCGGCGTTTATAATTTCCTTCGTGCAACCTAACAATGCACCTGAAATCTAAAGTAAAAATTACCTTTTTTTCTTGGAAGAGATTTGCGCTCGTCTTGTCAATCTAACACTAAAGTGTGTGTGTGTGTGTTTAAATTAAATTATTCCGTAGGTATAGATTTTTAATAATGCAATACAAGAATGTAAGATATGAGATATACTAATAAGCAATAAAATGTATAATGGTAAGCAATAATATTTGGTTATGTAAAGTACTGCAACTTTGATGAGGTCTTGAGCCGTTATTAAAATTCGTACTGAGTTTGGGATGATCTTATTTGAAGCAACCACATTTCTGCTTTCTTATCAGGTTGAATAACTGCAATATTTTAATGATAAAATGATGTATTTTTATTAGTTTAGTCTGGAAATGCGATTTTTCAAAGCGTTTAAAAAAATTCTAGAACTTTTCAACTTTGAGGAGCTCTAACGTTTTCATGAAAAGTCTCACATATTTCAGAATGATCTTAGTCGAAGCATCAACTCATCTTCTTTCTTTTGCCTTCAAAAATATATTTTTCTTTTTTAAGTTGAGCTGAAATACGGCAGGTTTCACTGTAAGAATATAATAACATAAACCAATTCCAATAGGCTTTGCATTGATTTTCCTTGAATTCTAGAAATGATGTTACGTTATCAAATTGTTAAAAGCGTGATCAAATGCTGTTGTTGTCGGATTAATGAAAATTGAATCTATAAGTATTAAATTAAATGTTAATAATAATTGATATATCGACCATGCCGGTCTTTCCGACATTTATATGTTTGTGATTACATTGTTTTTTTTGTTATTGGTTTTGATGCTGTTGAAGTTGTCGATGGTGTTGAACAAAGTGGTGTTTGTACTAGCAGTAGATTGTAGAGTGTCTAATATTGGGAATTGCATCTTATGATGCGTATGTTAATTGTTTCATTGTCGAAACTTGATTGTTGATTAGGTAGAAGTGTGTGAGTGTTGTATATATGTACATTGTATGTAAATTAATTAATTCACACTGATAATTGTTCACCCCGGGGACTCGAACCCCATCTGCCTGAGTTATAAACCAACGCTCAGCCCACTAGGCTGCCCAAGTGGGCTTAGATTTTATTTTATGCAAGATGAAAATATTGGTCTTATATCCGCAATTACGATAGTGTTTCATTAAAATCAGATAAAAAAAACAAAAGTTAACCCCTTGAAACTATCTCCTCCAAAAGATTTTTTGTTGATATTATAGTATTTTCTACGTCCACTTCTGTTGTTGTAGACTTATTTTGTATACTTTTGTGTACTCCTATTAAAATTCGGAAAATTTTGATCCCCCTAAATCGAGACAATTCATATTCGATGTGTCCCAATTAAGCGGAATTCTAAGATTTCATAGATTGTGTCTTTTTGCGTATAAGTATATTACTTCTTGCATAGCATAATAAGTGATTCTAGTCTCTATGTAACTTCACTAATTGTCGTTTAACCACTATCTAGAAATGCATTAATAAATTACAATCTAAAGATAAGTAGCATCTAGAAAATTACCTCTAACTGCCATCACGCATAACCATAGGTTATTTTATGTTATTTAAGACAAATTTCTTCGTAATTAGATCACGCACTTAAATTTAATACTTACCTAGTTCAATTAAAACGATTACCTAACGTAAGTGAACTATTACATATGAAACACATGGCTTTGAGTAAAAACGCAATCAAATAGAAAACTTTCTTCAGTCTATCAGAACTTACTTCACTATTCACTATCGAGATGCAACCTCCACGTTTCGATTTCTGCCAATATTTTGGCTTCGTCTTCATACAGTTTTGTACACGTGGTCCTGGATCACAGAATAATAATCAATTCAATCAAAATTATGTTCAAAATAATTACATCCAACGAAGTTTGGCGAATACGTTCACATCTGAGTATGAATGGTCTGCCATGAATTACACATGGCCAACGAGAAGATCTTACGAAGAAGCTCTTCAAAAAGGCGAGTACATCCCGGAAAACAATATTCCTGTTGGTTTTAAATTCTATAAAGACCGATTGTACTTCTCATTACCGAGAATAAGACCTGGGACGCCTGTTACAATGGCAAGTATTTCTATCAATCAGGAAAGCTTTGAAAGTCCCAAGAGGAATTTGCTACTGGAGCCATTCCCATCATGGTCCCATAATGTTAAATCCAACTGTTGTACACTTCAAAATGTACAAAGTATGGAAATTGATCGACGTGGTATTATGTGGGTTCTGGATGCGATCCGAGTAAATAATTTCAGTAAATGTCCTCCGAAACTCGTCTTGTATGATCTGAACAGGAATAATCGGATCTTACAAAGCTATACCTTCCCATCAGAAATTGTTCTTGCAGAAGGTGGTTTCCTGAATGATGTGGTTATTGACGAAAGCGATGGTGGTTATGCTTATATCACAGATAGCAGTTCAATTGATCCGGGATTGATTGTTTACTCGAGGAAACAGAAACGCGCTTGGAAACTGCGAGATCGTTCCATGTTCCCTGAACTGGATGCTACAAATTTTACACTTGACGGAGCTCATTTTGGCGAGTTAGCAACAATTAATGGTATATCGTTATCACCAGTCAATCCAAGACCTGATGAAGAACGCATCATTTACTACACAGCTTTAAGTGGCTTCAACATTTATGCGATTAGCAATAAAATTCTACGGAATGAGCATTTCTGTAAAACAGATCAATGGCGAGCTTATGTAAAATATGTCGGCCGGAAATCATCAATTAGCGATGGGATGTTGATTGATAACAAAGGGAACATGTTCTATGGCTTGTTGCAGACAAATGGCATTGGCAAATGGAATATCTACGAGTATTTCAGCACAGCTAGAGATATTATTAATAATTCCAAGGAAATGATCTGGCCAGTTAGTTTCGCAATGGACGATGATGGTTATCTATATGTTTTGTGTAATGAAATGCATAAATTTATGGATACTAATAATGTTATGACGAATGATAAGAGAGTTAAGTTTAGAATTTTGCGTTTATATACGGGAAATAAGAATTATTTGTATTCCCCATAAAAATGAATTATATCTGAACAAGTAGATTCAAATGTAAAATACATTATTTTATAACATCAAACATGTACAGATATATTAAGAAGTATTACTTGTTACTATGTTGTTTGAATTTTATTTTAATATTTACAAGTGTAAAGCACTGATAAGATCTATCAAATTACCCGAAGGGAATCATCATCGACTCAACTTTATTGCAAAAAAGTAACAGCTGTAAAAAATGTAATAAATATACTAAATAGAAGTGATGGTAAACCTCTGACACACGTTGCAGTTACTGACCCACGCAATGTGTGGATTGACACACTCCAGCTTGAAGGCGGATCCTCCACGGTACATTTGTGACTCAAAAGAGACTTAAGATAGAAAACAAATAAATTACGCAGAAAATTTAACGGGGGTAGGGGCCCCCATGGTCATTGGAGACCCTGGAACTAGTACCATCAAAATATAAACTAAAATTGGAAATGGAATCAATGCTATATAGCAGCACGACCTGATTTTTTGTAGATCTACAGTCTTCTTTCGGTTTAAGGTGATAACAATCATATATACTTTCTTTTTCTGGAATCCGACACTTGCGGTGGGCATCAGAGATTGGTAAATGTGGTGGGATAAAATACCTTTTGACAGTATTACAGTCCAGCCGCCAGACAGACTCCTTTCTCGGTTCACGCATATTGTAGTGTTATAGGCGGTATTCGCATTTCTAACAGACGCTTTTCCCACTATATGATCCTGGGCAAATTCCAATCAAACGTCTGTTCACAGCTATAAATTTTGGTCGCTCACGAAAACTATAAAAATCATCCAGTCCTGCTCTCATAAAAGTTGAGCAAACTCAGCTGTATACTATAATAGTTACCATTTTTGCAATTTAAAGTTATGTCGAAATTTAATATTAGGCAACATCAATTGTGCCACTACAATATAACATACAATTAAACAGCCGTGAATAACAGTAATATACTTTATAACCCAACTCAAAAATGAATTTAAATGGCTCATTAATGTAAATTTCTCGGAAAATTTTAGTCCACATATTTCTGATAAACGTGCAAATTCCTTAAACATTCACATGATAAGATTTTAAACTCTATAAAACCAAAAACAGATATATAACCCATAGTCTGGGTATATTATTGTAGTTATTTCGTTAAAATTCAAATAAAAACATCATAATGGAAAACATATCATTCGCTAAATACTTAATAGTCTTCTATCTTCTACACTACCTTCACGGAACCGAAATTCAACATGGCAACTTCCTGGTAAACATTAGTAGTCCCCTTAGATATCAATGGAAATATATTAATTTTACCTGGCCCTCTAAAGCTGCCTATCAACAAGCAATTCACTCTGGTTCTTATATTCCTGAGAATAACATACCCGCTGGCTTGAAATTCTATAAAGATAACGTATATCTAGCCCTACCTAGGTCAAGAAAAGGATCACCTGTGACTCTTGCCAGTTTTCACGTTCTAACACCAAATAAAATAACGGTTCTCTCTGATATTCTATTGAAACCATTCCCATCTTGGTCGCAGAATGTAAAACCAGATTGCTCAACACTTCAGAACGTTATGAGTATGGACATAGATCGCAATGGTATAATGTGGGTTATAGACGGAAATAGAATGAACAACCTCACAAAATGTCCAACCAAAATAATATTATATGATTTGAACCGGAACAGTAGAGTGGTAGCACATCATACATTCCCTCCTGAAATATGTCTTTTCGAAGGAGGCTTTCTGAATGACTTGGTAATTGATGAAACTGATGGTGGTTATGCTTACATTACAGACGCTAGTACAATTGACCCGGGTCTGATTGTATTCTCTTTAAAACAGAAACGTTCCTGGAAACTTCGTGATGCTACGAAGTTTCCTGTTTCCTGTTTCCTGTTTCCTGAATTGGACGCTAGCAACTTTATCCTGGATGGAGTCCTCTTTTAAAGCCCTTGTTCCTATAAATGGAATCGCTCTATCCCCAATCAATTCGAATATTAATGAAGGTCGTACTTTGTATTATTCAGCTCTGAGTGCTTTTAATATGTATGCGATTAATACGAAGGTCCTTCAGGATGAAACGTTCTGTAAATCTGACAAATGGCGAAGTTATGTGCAGCAAGTTGGTAGGAAGTCTACAATTGGAGGTGGAATGATGATGGATAATCAAGGGAATCTGTTTTATGGTTTAATACCGACTAGAGGTATTGGAACTTGGAATATTCACGAAAATTTTAGCACAGCTAGAGCTATAGTTAATAATAATCCTGATATGATTTGGACAGATAGTTTCGGTATAGATAATTATGGATATGTATATATTTTATGTAATGAAATACATAAGTTCGGAGATCTAAGTAGACCAATTATAAATGATGGTCGTTTTAAGTATAGGATTTTTGGTTTCTATACTGGGACTAAAAGCTATGTTTATTAACTTTTACAAGTACCATTAAAAATATAATTTGTTTCGAGAATGTTTTATTACAATATTCTAATTTAAGTATTTATTATTTTATTATTTGTATTCGGTCCGGAGACCTGGCCATCGACTTTCACTGGTTCTTCAGCCGGGATACATATGTTTATTGTGTTTGTACATATTACAAGTTATTGAGATTTCTTGTTTTTTGTATTTTTTGATGTTGTTGTTATTATTGTGATGTTGTGGCTTCTTGTTGTGTGTGAGTGGAGTCTTGTTGTGTGTGCGTGTTGTATTTTTGTGAGTTGCGCATTGCGATTGTTGAGTTGTGCCTTTTGTTGTCGGTGTGGATTAATATTGTGATTTTAAGAGTGTGTGAATTTGTAATGTGAATTAATAAAGTGATTTTAGTGTGAATTTATTTAATAATAAATTCACACTAGTAGTGAGGTGCCCACCCTGGGGACTCGAACCCCGTCCGTCTGCGTGGTAGGCCGAAACCTTACCAACTGAGCTGCCCAGGTGGGCCTAATTTTAGTATTATTACAGAATTTCATAATGTCGATAACATCTTGTTAACTAGTTTCAAAATCAAAATATATAGATTTAAAGATATAAGCTAAGAAAATAATTTAGATTTTTACGTTGGAAAATAAATTCGTAAAATTAATTTTTACCACTTACAGAAGGAACTACGAATGTTTCCAACAAATCTTACATATTTTAAGTCGTACAATTTGAATCTGCATTAAAAAATAGGAGTAGCCATTTAAAATTTCAAAGTTATTCCCATCCCACCCACTGGGGGTAGGTTTGGGGGGCTGAGTATACCACGATCATATTTCCCCCCATGGAATGGTTACTTTTTGATTGCCTACAATTTTTTGCGTAGGTATTTACTTCGTATTTTATAAGAATTATTTAATAATTTTGAAATAATTATTTATACGTTTTGAACAATAGCATGTCAAAGGGTACGTCAAACTATTTAATAAGTTGTCAACTACTTTTTATTACAAAAAGTAAATAAAATTATATAATTACGAATTTACCCAATACTAACAAGGGGCGTGCACGAATTGTCCGCCTTCGATTTGTATGAACACTTTTACTTGTAGTACATGTATTGAGATTGTTTCTGTTAATGAGATTTTTTGCGCTTTTGAACTTTTGTTTTGGATTTTTTAAGAAAAGGGGAGAATGATACAGTCTCAACTTTATAAAAAATAGGCAAAAGGCTTTATAGGCAAATCAACTGGACAGAGAAAAATCCGACAGTGATATGTTTTACTTATTTTTATCTGTTTTTCATTTTTTTTATTGTTTACAATTTATATAGTGAACAAGAACGCTGCGTGTCGGGGTGACGAAGAGCTCTAGGAATCTCGTTTGAAAACGTCGGGCCTACCCGTCGACGTTCGAAATGGAGATGATGGCGTGTGTCACCATATACTTGGTACTTGGTAGGTGGCTGTAAATAGAAAACCAAAGAAGACACACGCAGATATAAACAGGTCACAGAACTGGCTTAATTTCTCTAATGCCAAGACGGATGCATGGGAGTTCTCTAGTGCCAGGAAAGACCAGTTTCAAGTAGCACGTCCAAAAGTTCCTTTTACGGTGTGTGTCCAGGAAGCGGACCAGTATGGGTTGCAAATCGCAATGACGACCGAAAACGCGTGTTCCACTAACGTACACGAAAAATGAAACTACGCGAAAGGAAACTGGTTATTGAAGACCTCACGCTACTGTGGTTCAGCAGCAAGTTCCCGATCCTTGCGCAGCGCGGAGCCTGCCCGAGGATCGACACAGGAGCACATCCTAAGTGCGCAGCGCAGGTGCGATTATAATATATGTAAGTATTTATACAATTGTGTTCTTGAATGGATGAAGTATTGTGTCGATAATAAACACAATGTGTCGTGGTCGCCCCGCGATTACGAACCTCGACTGCTTTACATTCTGTATAATTAAAAAAATATTTCGAAATTAGTATGATGATGTTAAGGTTTACTCATAAATCCGTAATATATTTATATTGCTTTTGGTAACACAAAGAATTTAATCAAGAAATAGTCTATAGTTGAGTACAAGGTGTGATTTTGTAACTCCTTGTGAATGTAGAGCATTCACTCAATTTAAGAAGCATAATCAAACTGTGATTGTACCAAATTAAGCCAAACAATCATTTAGGAATTCTAGAGAAAGTCAATCAGCCAGTCACATTAACATAATTTTAAAAACACAAAGTTCAATAAATTATCGAAATTATTAAAAGTTAAATTTAATTAATTATTTTTATCACAAAAAGTGGAATTTGAATTGAAATATTTCACAGTGTCTATTGCATAGTAGGAAATAATTTACCGTGCAAATATGTTACTAACAGGTTACTAACCATTTCCTAATAGTGCTATTTATTACTAACATGAATTCGGTGAACAGTAAAAGTAAAAAACAAAACAACGCACTCCACAAAAACGAAATTGTCTAGACCCCATACTACGTATCGTTGTGATAGGTGACTATATGTAGGAGCACACACAAATAATTTACATCAGTAGTTCACCATGTATGTGGTAGCTGGAGTTGACTTGTGCCAATATTTTGCGTTCGCGTTGATTCAGTTCTGTTCAAATAATGCAGGCCCAACTGTCGAGAACCAACTTCCAGTTGGACAACAATCAATGGAAACCAATATTAACACGTCATTCGTAACATCTTTCGAATGGACTGTGGTTAATTATACCTGGCCTTCAATTGCCGCGTACCAAGAAGCTCTCCTTAAAGGGACATATATACCTGAAAACAATGCAATCGTCGGATTGAAATTCTACAAAAACAGAATGTACTTGGCAATTCCAAGAATACGTCAAGGGACACCTGTAACTTTAGCAAGTGCACCAGTGGACCCAAACAGATTGCAAACTAATGCTCCTATGAAGAATATTCTTTTGGAACCATTCCCGTCCTGGGAGGGTAACGTTCAACTCAATTGTTCAACACTGCAAAACGTCCAGAGTATGGAGATTGACAGACGTGGTATTCTTTGGGTTCTCGATGGAACTCGATTGAATAAATTCACGCAATGTCCTCCAAAAATAGTGCTGCATGATCTGAAAAGGAATAATACAGTTGTGCAAAGTTTTGACTTTCCACCAGAGATTTGTCTTCCTGAAGGAGGTTTTCTCAACGATATAGTGATTGACGAAGGTGGCTATGCTTACATCACGGACACCAGCACGATTGATCCTGGTCTGATAGTTTACTCTAGGCGAGAGAATCGTGCCTGGAAACTACGTGATCGTTCCATGTTCCCTGAACCAAATGCTGCCAACTTTATTGTTGATTCTGTTCGTTCTTCACCGTTAGTACCAATTGATGGAATCGCTTTATCTCCAATCAAAGCTAGCTCTAACGAGCGTACAGTTTTCTATAGTGCACTGAGTGGATTTAACATGTATGCAATTAGTAACGCTATACTTCGAAATGAAACTTTTAGCAAAAGTGATCAATGGCGAATGAATGTTAAACATGTTGGTAGAAAAGCGGATGTTGGTGACGGGATGATTATTGATAACCAAGGTAATATGTATTATGGTGGGTTACAAACGTATTCAATAGCAACATGGAATATTTATAAGAATTTCAGTACAGAAAATATAGTAACTGATACTAATAGAATAATTTGGCCCGATAGTTTTGCTATGGATGATAACGGATATACGTATGTTCTATGTAATAGTATACATAAATTAATCGATCCCAATCAAAAATTGTCTGTTAATAATGAAGTAAAAGTCCGAATTATTCGTTGGTTTGTTGGTAATAGAAGTTATTTATTCAAACCTTAGCACTCTCATCTAAACCTCTTATATTGAAGGCTGTACCTTGTAAATATTTGTATAAAGGAAAATAGGACATAATTATTGTAAAACAACAAATAATAGACACAATAAAGTATTCCTATAAAGTTGCATGTCAGCAATTAAAACCTCTATTACCATATACATTATTGAATATTGAATATATATTAAAGCATGATAAAACAACAAAAATAATTCCTCTACTCATTGGAATATTAATACTTTCAAGAATACATACATAAAACATGAAAAATTACGATTACTAACCCAAAATAACGAAAATTTCCAACATTTTTTTGAAGGCTGGAGTGATTAGAAACGTATCTCGTCTAATTCTTTAGTTGTCAATTTGACTGAATGAGATTAAGGCAAGCGTAAATGCAATATAATTAACAAACATGATTTTGAAATAAGGCATTCCTACAAAATCCTAGAAAATTATTATTTTTTAATTCATGTAGCACCATCTTCAGTTCAGTAACTGTACAATGTTATCTAGCATAAGTACATTTCTGTAATTTGTTGCTTCAAATAGGTTCTTAGACTATGTTCTGTAGTAAGTAGATTTCTGTAATTTCTGTAAATAGATTTCTGTATACTCTACTACTGTATATTTTCAATGATTTCTAAAAATGTAAGAGCTTGGGAGAACATGAGAGAGACTTTAAAATTGATAATTGCTATTTTGCTATTATTATTGAAATTTGCTATTTGTATTCATTTAATAATAACTTACCACGAAAAGAGCCTTGTATAATTACCTTTTATCTGTTAATTACAAAACACGTTGGATGAAATCCTGATATTACTAATAAGTGGATAATCTGATCTATGATTTGATTCATGCTTATGGTATTTCTTCCTAGAATTATTAGGAAAAGTTGAATAATACCAGAGACATTGTGAAGAACCATAAGGAAATTATCTTCCCAGATATTTTCGAAGTTAATCATAGTTACTAAACATTCATTTAATATAAAGGCACATAATTAGAAAAAAATTGTTACCGATCATTTGTTGCGCTAATCTAAAAAGATTTTTCAATCGATATAAATATGTAGTTATTTATTTACTCGAAAAATTGTAAAAATATTGAATACTTAATAAAATTTAAAAATATGTACTAAAGATTTGCATGTTTATCAAACCTCTCCATTGTCCATTTGATATAGATTTATCTCTATTGTCCTTCCTGTCTGGCTTAAACCAATTATAAAAATCTGAAATGTTAAGCATAAATAAAAAGACTATTTCTCGTATATTGCGAACTAATAAAAAATGTTTTTCACTAAATTATCGCTGGTATACCTTGTGTTATTTGCAGTAATTGCTATATTACATGCAAAAGATATCAGACTACGTTTACGGAATCCTAATCCCGAAACTTTAAACAAAAATGCCAGAATTCGTGTTCGACGTGTAAATAATACAATACCCATGGAGATTCCACAAACAACAACAGTACGTCCTTTGAAAGTTTCCGAAGTATGTGGTCTTTCTGCAATAAAACTGATCCAGGGTGGGGAAAATGCCGAACCTGGAGAATTTCCTTGGCTTGGAGCACTTTTTATCGACAATCCAACATACAAGAGATATTTATGCACTGTCAATTTATTAACAACAAAACATTTAATAACTGGTAGGTCTTAAAATTACTTTATTACACTTAATACGGTACTCTCGTAATCGAATATTTTCCTTTTTAGCTGCTCACTGTATGTCTCTAAGTACGAAAACGGAAGACTATTATATTCTTTTGGGCTTCCTCGTGCCGAAACCACACATAAAGTTGACAATTTCCAAAATGGACTTCCATCCATCGTATGCTAGGTCGGGAGCAGAACACGACATCGCCATCTTGTCGTTGACTACAACATTGAGGTTCTCTCAAAGTTTAAGACCAATTTGTTTGGGTCAACCTAGTCTACTTAAGGATAATCAGTATGGGGTTGTTGCTGGATTTGGACCAGATTATTCCACGTATCGAAAGGTATCAATGCCTTTGGTTGAGATGAGCCGGTGTCATGACGCCAATGAACTATTCCGGGTTATCGTTACTGATTATACCTTCTGCGCCGGGGACAGGAACAATATGGGACCTTGCAAGGGAGATAGTGGTGCCGGCTTCATGCAGGATTCAGGAGATAGATTGTATTTACGCGGAGTTGTTTCGCTCAGCCTGCAAAACAATGGCACATGTAATTTGAGACAGTATATTGTCTTTGCTGACATACTAAAGGATATAGATTGGATTGAAAAATCACTGCAAGATTATCTCACATAATTGTAAAGGAATGTAAAGATTTTAATTTGTAAAATATACAAATAAAACCTAAAGTGATGAAATTATAAGAATCCTCATTGTTATGGACCGGAAAATAGTACGTGGTACGGTCTTGTTTTACCGCGATTAGCTGCGGTCGCCACTGTACTGAGTACGGAGGGTGTTATTACACTCGAAGAAAACAGCCCCGGACTACTGATCGTAAGACTGGGAAGAGTGAGGAGAATTGACTTTACGCCTCGAGCTCAGATTAACAACTACTCTTTATTCGTACAAAATGTTCGCTTGATGCTTCCAGCCTCTTACGCATACATATTGAACTACCAATAAAATTGTCTCAATTCGCCATAAGGCGCTTGTTATGTCATAGGGCACAATTTCAGCGATCACGCCATCCGCTGAAATAATAACACTTCGCAACACAACACTTCGACACCTACGAAAACAGAGCAAATTCAGCGTTTTCCACACTCATGATCGATTTAATGTTTTTTTTCTAATTACAATCTACTTATAATCCTATATGTATTGATAGGTTTTAAAAAGTACTTATTGTTAATTAAATATCGTCACAATCATATATGTTACTTTTTAACTGCTCACTGTATGTCCCTAAGTAAAACATGAAAGACTATCATATTCTTTTGGGCTTCCTCATACCAAAACCACACATAAAGTTGGCAATTTCCCAAATGGAACCCTCCAATCCATCTTATGTAAAATCGAGAGCATCCCAAAGTTTGAGACCAATTTGTTTTGGACTATCTAACCTACTCAAGGATCAGGGAGGTGTTGTTTCTGGATTTGGACTGAATTATTTCACGTATCATAAGGTATCAGAGCTGGAGTCCTGCGCCGGGAATAAGACTAACATGGGACCTTGCAAGGGAGGTGGTGACTTCATGCAGAATTATTTATGATGAATTGTTTCGGTCACAATCAGCCTGCAAAATAATGGCACTTGTAATTTGACAGACAGTATATTGTCTTTGCTAACATACTAAAAGATACAGATTGGATTGAAAAATCACTGCAAGGTTATCAAACATAATTTTAAATGTAAATAAAGTCATGAATTTGTAAAGTATACGAACAAAACATAAAGTGATTAAATCTTCGCATATTATATTTAATGGGTTTTCTAATTATAATGTACTTAAATTCTTATATGTCATTATGATACCACCTCTCCACCGAATATTCTGACAACCTCAAAAATTAAGGAAGCACTTGGCTACTGTTCAATCGGGTTTTCACAACTTTGTGGTATTTCCAGTTTCATGGTGGCCATGGTTAGTTAAATATCTTCCGTCTTTAGCTGTTTCGGTTCAGTTATATTTGTGACTCGCCGGGTAACAGATCAATGCTTTTGAACTAGTAGTTGTGTAGTAACTTTTAAACTAACTGAATGTTATTAATATTGTAAAATGTTATGTGATTATTACTCGTCTAACAACGAATGTGAAGCCATCGAAACAATACGAATAAATAGTTTTGCTCCTGTAAAGTGATAAATCAAAACAACCAAGAACCATAAAACATGTTTTTCTCAAGGTTACCATTCCTGAGTTGCTTATTTGCAACGCTCATCATTCTTTCAACGGCTAAAGATATTCGAATTCGGGTTCGTGGACCAGATTTGGCAAATAAAAATGTGAGAGTTCGTCTACGGCTTTCAAATTCGACTTTAATTGCAAACAAGGTGGCAAAACCATTCAAAGTCTCCGAAGTATGTGGATTATCCACAATTAAGTTGATCCAAGGTGGGGACAAAGCACAACCAGATGAATTCCCATGGCTTGGCGCACTTTTTATCAGCAATCCAAAATACAAAAATTATTTGTGTACTGTTAATTTAGTTACAACGAAACATTTGTTAACAGGTAAGACATTATTTAATTAATAATAATTTAATTAATAATAATAATATTCTAAAGATTTAAAAAGTTAATTAAACTTTATATTTGTAGCTGCCCATTGTATGTCCTTAAGTACAAACATGGCTGACTACTACATCATTTTTGGTTTCACCAAGGGTGAAGAACGTATCAAATTGACAATATCCAACTACGATCAACACCCCTCGTATGTAAAATCGGGAGCAGCACATGATATAGCCATTTTATCGTTGACTGTACCATTGACCTTCTCGACAAGTATACGACCGATTTGCATCGGGCAGCCTACGTTACTAAGCAATAATAACCTTGGAACTGTTGCTGGATTTGGCCCAGATTATACAACATATCAGAAAATTGACATGCCTCTGATTGAGATGAGTCGCTGTCATGATTCCAATGAACTGTTTCGCTCTCTTGTTACCACAAATACATTCTGTGCAGGAAACAGAGATAATAATGGGCCTTGCAAGGGTGATAGTGGCGCTGGTTATATGCAATATTCAGGAGATAGAATTTACTTACGGGGTTTGGTTTCCTTAAGTTTGCAAAATAATGGTACTTGTAATCTACGGCAGTATATTATTTTTGCGAATGTACTTATGGATACAGATTGGATTAAGAGATTGTTAAGTGATTTTCTTACATAGTTCAAAGTAGTCAGATGTGTATATTTCTTATTTTTGATATGAGGTATTTATTTTAAACAACATGATTGTAATAGAATCATCTATTTTGAAAAAAATCAGGGATGTGAATTTTATAAAAGAAATATATTGTAAAATTTACTGTATTTTATTAAATACAAAATAAGAGACTCGCAAACAGTTATTTTGATTTGTATTTTGCAAATATTCTCAAATAAGTATTTTTATATTTTAAATGTTTTCATCATGTTTAATCATGCTGATGATTATTTAAGTCAAAGTAACAATGTAATTGTCCCAATGATAATGTGAATGTATCTAAACCACCATCAAGTCAAACCGCATATACGTTATTTTGTTACTTCGAAGGAGCTTAAATAAAGTCAAATAGTTATTTCCGAGCATTGTTCTTAACAGTAATCGTTGTGAAATGTGATAACAAACCATATCTATTGTAAGACGTCATGACACAATTTTTAAAAATACCAAAATTGACACCACAAAACCACAAATTTCGTCAAATTTATGTAAAGTGGCCTGTTGCTTTTTTTACAGTATGTTTTATTTTATGTAAATATACGTGTGTAGGAATTAATCATAGCTTGTAATATTACAAAGGAAACCGAAATTAAAACTAAATTTACAAAATAAGCTTAAAGTTCGAACAGATGACGATGCTGTGAACCCCCGATTTTCGCGAGCTTAAAAGAACAGTTTTTTGATAATAGCGATCAAATGTTTTGATCTCATCGATAACCGCGATATGGAAAACCGTGTTTTTTAAGATCACTCTAAGCGAGGGTTACTTGTAAATGCACTGAAATCGACGGACATCATTTTGAGCATTTACTGTGGTATATCCGTAATAATATACTATGTACTATGCCAAGGAAAGAATTTAGACTGAACTGTACATTGGAAAATAAGTTCATAAAAGTGCTAACGACTAAAGGGATAAAAGGGCAAACGACTGTTAAAGCATTATAAACCTTAATTAAAATGTGATCAAACTTTGTATGTTTTCTTGCTCACGACCCAAAAGTTCGAAAAATCCCATGGATAGAAACTATTTTAATCTATGAACTACCCGTATAAAATTTTTCATTCAAATCGGACAACGCGTGAACATCCTTTGTAAGGAGTGAACAAAGTACAATTGTGTTACGTGTTAGGAATGCCGTTATGGGAAGTAAAACCAAAAGTCACTGGTTTCGCCCAAAAAACAACTTCAATCAGGGTTTACAGAACATAAGGGAGTCCTAAGCGCCGTTACAGGTGGTGACGCGAAGTATTCGAAGAAATGCGAACCATTTAAGTGTAACACTCAGTATAATATAACACCCTGTGTTTGTTGGCAGTGCTACAAATAGAACGTACCTAGCGCCATCATTGGTAGCTTGAAGAAATAATATTAGGTTACATTGTTTTTAACTGCAAAAACCAAATACCAACTTTGTATAGGAGTAAGGCTTATTTATCACAATATAATGCGTAATAAACTAAACAACCACCACAAAATGTTCACACCATTCGCCTCTGAAGATATTAAATAAATCGTGAAGATAAATCCAAGTTAAATTAACAAAATGTAAGTCTTTGTCAACAAAATTTACAAATACACCAAATGGAACGTTTTAGGGAGACTGCCACCTCTTCGGAAGCCCATGGCAATCCGGAAGCATCACAAGAAACGAGAGACAAGAAGGCTGATGACCCAGTTCAACCACCTAGTCCCAACGCCCTTAAAGTCGCAGCAACAGATGCACTCAACAGTTGGATTCATTATTTACAAGTAAAGGCCTTATGGATTTGTTGATGCATTTTATAAAGGTTCTGTGTTGTTTAAGATGTTAAATAGTCTATGTGCTGCTGGCCTAAGACTGTCCCAATCGTTGAACACCCTCTCACAGGGCCACAACACACCCTTAGCCGCACAGAACTTGTTCAGCTGGGATGAATTAGTCAAATCGACTGTTGTCGCAAGTCATACGGTTAAAACCCACATTGCTGCAGCCATGCAGGATTTGTGCATTGGCGAGACCTTCACGGAGGCAGATGCACTCAGGCAGCAGGAGCACAATCAACAGATCATCACCGAAAACCTGCTGACTTTCATCAATCTACAGTATCAGTTTTCCATCGCTGGTTGTGAGTGTTTGGGTGCGATGGCGATGTGTCCCTGCTGTCAGACGATGGCTGGTGGCCTACATGATCCTGAGTGCAGTATGGCAAACTTGCAGCAGTGTTTTGCGAGGTTGTATACGCATGATTCACGATCGCAGATGTCAAGCCCACATATGGACAGTCCCAAGATGGGGGAAGTGCCAAGGAGTGAGTATTCCAGACATAGTCCTATGGAGCGTCCTGCTGAACGTGGCAATTCACCGTTTCATGAACCACGTGGACCCAGTCCCATTCATAGTTTCCCGGTGGGGATTGAGGGTATTCGAGGACCGTTACCAAATCCAGGACAGTTACATTCGATGAAAAGCCCGTTTCCTGGGCGAGGTTTACGTTCTCCGTTGCATTTTCCTTTGTTTCCATTGACGGGACAGAGGAGGTGGTCGGAGGCAGCAGCAGGAGATGTTGCAGGTGAAGCTGGGGATGGTACTATGCGAAGATGGTCCATGCCTTGGGATTGTGGACGTGTGGATACACCTTGGCAACATAGATATCTTCCTTCGAAGTTAGCTGTGCCACCAGGAACTTCGCAGGAGAGAAGTCGAAGTACTACTCCAGGTATGATTGTGTTTTTGATATCCTGCAATTTTACTTAACATATCGTTTGATCAATTATATTAATTTGTTTGTCGTTTTCAATTAGAATGTATCCCTCAAACTGGGGCGGTATCCGGTGAAGGACTATCCGAAGCCATTCAACTTCTCTCCTGTCGGCCCCAAAGATGTGTCCTCCCACAGAATATCCCCTACGGTATGTGGTCAGACGATCGCCCCCACGAAGACCGACCTCACAAACGCCACCCAGGACCACTACAACGAGGCGCATGGCAATCCGTAGATGCACCGCATTCGAGCGGAATGTCAGTCACCGAACACTACGACATCTTCCCACCTGGTTTACCCCTCACTTCGTTGATTTCCCGTAAAAGCAGCTCTTCCACGGACTCCTCGTCCTGTCTGTCAATTCACAGCCGTTCAACAACGAGTTCCTCTGAGAAAGGATCCGAAACTGCTGGTGGTGTAAGTATTCACCCATACATCATTGACCTCTCATATCTCATAATCATGTATAATATATCTAGGACGCAATCCGCCTTCATACGAATCTCTACTCCATGTGGAGTGGTAATGAGCATTTGCCTTTCATAAGACTGCCGGAGTCGCATGAGCCGCAGGACGACAGCGACGCCGAAGACACGCCCACCGATTCGCGCGCCATCTTCCCGAAGCCAACTTAGGCCATCTCGTGGCGAGTAGATTAAGCTGTAAGTTTTTAGTTCTGCAAATTTTGAGGGTGGGGAGTAATTTTTTGTGACAACCTTTTTGAGAGCGGCTTTTGCAATTTTACCTACTGACTTCGTCGTTGTTGGGTCCAAACATATTCATGTCAATTGGTGTCACTTTCATGTCGCGTAATCGTAGAATGAATCATGCGTTCATCATTCCATTTCTCATCGTTGCATAATGAATATATTCGCAAATCCGTGTTCTAAACACTCTAAACAATATATACGAAAATATAGGATAACTCTCGGATTATTTTAAGAGGGAAATGTTATCGTAAAATCAACTTATAAGTGACGGTAATCACGCAGTTCATCGAAAACCATTTGATCGTACATGAATAAACGAAAGATGACATTAATTAAATGAATGTGCTTTTGATGAACTTGCAATTAGACTCAAGTGACATCGATTTCTAGTCAACCGCGATAATTATGTTTATATATTCAAACATATACATATATTAAGATCGTAATATGAAATATTTACCATTATCATTATACCATTACAAAATTGTTTAATAAGTTTGGAATTTGCAAACTTTTTAGAGGAAAATGTGAATAATTGTGTGTGCTGGTCATATTTCTATTTGTTCACATTCAGATACATTTATTAATTAACTTTACACTTGAAATTTATAAAACGTATAAAATTACTGCGTATAAAGTAAAAAAATATATATCGCATTTGTCAATTATTCTAGAAATTTCATTAACAATGGCCGCAATTTAAATGCTTCATAAACCCTCTAATACTGTCCAAATGAAACCACAAAGCAAACGGAAGCAAATTTATACAGTCGTGAGAATATTAGCAAAATATTCTTACAACTAACCATATAATTGTTATTGCAATAACCTTGACATTACGCGCACCTAAATATAAATATTACTAAATATAAAATCGTCAGCTACAACATGGTTTTTACAATAAAATTACAGATCGCGTAAGAATGTCAGATCACATTCATTCAATTCTATAGCAAATTGAGTGTGGAGACAACGAAAAATCACATAACCTCGAAAGCTTTCGAACTATCGCTTCCCACGATGGAAGTAATAATGAGCTTTGTTTCTTCGTTACTTTCTTTGTGCTTACGTGTCATCTTCGTAACTGTACTCCATATCATCGTCATCTTCAGTCTCTATAGAGTTGTTCATTACTTCATTTTTGTTGCAATTTTTGCATCTAAAAGTTATACAATCGTTAATTAGTTTATTAGTGTTTCATCTGAACAATTTGGTTATGTCAGTTTTTAGGTTATCGTTTCTTACCTGTTTTCATTGATACCGTAATTGATGCAGTACTTTCCCACGCATTCGCAACATGCATCATGAAACCATCTCATGCTGTTGGCCCCCATCGACCGACAGAAGCTTTTACATTTCATGTAACTATAACAATCGGACACGAACACCACAGTGCAATTATGCGTAGAGGTTATATTGATTTTGTTGTTAACAACTTCTTGTTCAGCGCTCTCTGTAAGACAAATAAACGTGTTGAACTTGTAAGCAAGGGGATATAGTTTAATGTACGTACGCATTTGATATTTAATATCATTTTTCGGCGCATACGCCAAGGGTAGATCCACTGGGAACGTGTAGATCGTGAAACGTCCATCAGGATCGTCGCTCGCCGTGAGCGTTTCGAATAGTGACGTATGGCTATCGTCGTAATCCTCCACCTGCGACTGTTTGCTGAGCGCACTCATCGTGTCATTGGGTTCCGGACACATTCCTGCAAAATGACGCCATGTTATTATCAAAAGAATTGCATGAAATAGCGAGTGGCGTACCAACGCAAGAACAGCATTCATCATAGAGCATGCTCAAACAAATTGAGCATTCTTTGCAGCAGGAGCAGTCCTTTTGGAAGTCGCATTTGCACGACTGTGTTAGCAGGCATTTACTCACAATGGAACCGCAAACGGCTTCGTTGCAAGCTGAAGTCAGGTTGGTTTGCATCAACGCCAGCAACACTAGCAATGCTAGTGGTAGTATGAAACGCCACATTGTTCTACAAAAACAATTCGAATTAATGATTACATAATTATATATATAAAGTTTCAGTAACCACAAAATCCATCAAATACCTTTTTCTTAATTAGTATGTTCTTCATAACCTGAAATATTACGTTCTAACTGTTAATAAGCTAACCTCAAAATACAATAACCTTATATAACTCTATAATGTGTATTCTTACTTTCAATAACTTAATTACGAATATTTCCTGGTTTTAATTCACTAATGTTAATATTATATAACTTCAAAAACGTCTATATTTCCTATATATTAATATTCTAACCTCAAAATTCAACAAACCTTTAACTCATTAACGCTTTACAACACTTTACATAACCCCAAATGCTTCCTTACTCCAAGTAGGTTAATTACGTGCATATGGCGTAACTTTGTGTAAAAATTCTGGATGGTAACCGATTATATATTTATCGACTTCTCTCGAAGCGAATTGTTTAGCTTCTCAGCTTGTCAACACCAGATACACACGTCAAGCACTTGCTGATAGCCTGCGGGCGTTTAAACTCAGGGACAAAAGTTTGCATTCTTTTGCCCTCTGTCGCAGTACATTTTTGCGAATTTCATTTGAATGACTTACTTGTATACTTAGTTGTATGAAAGTATGACTTCCTGCAGCGTTACTTGTAAATCCTGCACTCGATCACGGAAAGAATGCAACGCATCGTGCTCCTGACATGCTGCAGGAGAGACGAACGCTGAACACACAGTCGCGGAGTAAACTCGTTTCGATGGCCCCGCTTGCAGGCCTCCCAGCCTGCGGGTCGTCTCACAGCTCTCCCACTTTCGCCATTAGAACTTAAGTCAGCGGCGAACGTGCTGCGCTCGTTTGCCCGCGACCTTTCTTTCCAACTTTACGCGCAACAACGCAATTCGTTGCGATAACATAAACACGTCCAGTTTGATGCAATTTGTACTCACATTCAAATTTATTACATTCAAGCGCTTGTACCCCAATTTTAAGTCAACTTACTTAATGCTTATAATTAAGAATACTTACTTTTTCTTTTTGGGACGATTTGTGGTGGCTTTGACGATGTTACGTTATACACTCGCCAACTATGAATGAATACCTTTTTGGGAACGCAAAACAAACATTCGCCGTTGAGTGGTTTTTGAGGCAGGTAGAACTGCTAAGGGTATGATGACTTAATTGCGTGCGTCTACCTGCACTTAACCACACCGATGGTTGGTAGCCATCGGGTGATTGTGATGACCGCCCGGTAAAGTACTTCTGTGAAATGCATCGGTGGAATGCACGTTCCGGTGAGCAAGAAGGGCCCACCTACGATGCACCTTTGTTTCTCGTTCTTGCTGCATTTTCATGTTGTTAGGCTTCGAATTCAACGTGATCGGCGTGGACCGGTTTGGTGGACACAAGACTCGTACGAATATTTTCTGACAAGAAGCAAATACACATCGGGACATTCTAAACATATTTCAAATGTGTTTGTTTATAATTGAACATTATGATTGAAAGATGTGCCTTTCGTTTACATGGGGTTTTCCAGCATGTACGTCAATTTATAAGTACGTTGTTATTCATCGTGCAACTAATACGTTGTAAGGCACTTTGTGGGAATATGTGGGTGTTGTTAATTTAAGCTTATTAAACACTGAGGAGTGATGAGTAATTGAACGGGTTTTGTTTCGCTTATTTTAATGTATCTGCTTTTTCGTTTTTTAATTTCCATCCGGTTGGAAGCCTTATGTTTTCTCTATTAATTAAGAATACCTATTGGTTTAGTAATAGAAACGTGTATTACTTTTAGAGTAAACATATTTGTTTCTTTCCAGACGTGATTTCCTGTGACCTGTTTCACGAGCGAAATGCATTATATTTTCACTTCAGATATTCATTCGGATGAATTAATATTCATTATGATGAATGTATAGTAAAATTCAGCAACATAGATCGTAGAATTCCTTTCATTTTAACCATTGCCGGTGAAAGGCGTGCGCGTTATCAAGCGTACGCGCCATCTGTCGCGAGCTGGATCTCATCCCGCAACTGCAACAAGCGTGGGCGGGCAGGGCGCGATACAGTTTTTTAGCTACGCCCCAGCATCGGAAAGCACATACGTGAATAGAGGTGCCACCTGTGTTTCAGTGTCATCACGCATATGTTGGATGCACTGTTTTTTAACTACGCTCAAATGTGTCGGAGGTAGTGGAGCACATACGTCAATAGCAATGCCATCTCTGTTTCAATGTTATCAGTGCATCCAACGCATGTGTGATGACATTGAAGCACTGGTGGCACTGCTATTGACGTATGCGCTCTACTTCCTCAGAAACTTTGAACGTAGCTAAAAAACTGTATCCCACCCAGGCCCCTACGCTTGTTGCAGTTCTTATATACCTTTCCTAATTTTCTCCCACTTAACTCAGCATCCAACGCATGCGTGATAACATTGAAGCACAGATGGCACTGCTATTGACGTATGTCCTCCACTAGCACCGACGCTGAGAGAATAGCTAAAAAACTGTCTCCGTGGCGCAGTTGGTAGCGCGTTGGACTGGTATTCTAAAGGTCGCCGGTCCGAGTCTTCAAATTTTGTCTTTCAGCATTAAACTTCGATTTCAAAAAATAAATTTCTTTGGAAGCCGCAAATTTATTTATGATTTCTATTTATTTAAATAATTTTAGTTTAACTAAATAAACAAAACTCTACGTCGTTTTACACAACCACTTCAAGATGACGCCTGTGAAGTGTTGATATCACCATTCGTTGGCGGTTTGGGTCCGTTATCCTTATCACTGGGAACATTCTCCGAAATAAGTTTTTCGAATTCAGCTGGTTCGATAAGTCTCTTCTTGCCGTGTGGTGGTGGCCCTAAAAGTTTCTCCACATCGTCATAATTTAACGTTTCCTTCTTTAGTAACGATTCTGCTAGCTATAAAGAAAATAATTTAATAATTTCCCACACTTACGAAAGAATAATATAAAGACTTTTACCAATTCTAGTTTATCTTTATGCTCAGTTAAAACCTCTTCCGTCCGTTTGTAGGCATTAACAATCAGGTGACGCGCTTCCTGGTCAATTGTAGCTGCCAACCGCTTGCTAAAAGGACGACTGCCACGTTCTTTAATTTCTTGTTCGGGGAAACACATAAGACCAACGGTTTCACTCATGCCGTACTCCTTAATTTGGGCGTATGCCATTTTGGTGACTTTCTCGAGATCGTTTTGTGCACCTGTCGTGATCTTGTTGAATGTTAGGGATTCTGCGACTCGACCGCCCAAAGTCATACACATTCTTTCAAACAACTAAGAGGATTAAGATTTTATGATTATTTTACGATTTTACGTTAAAATTTGTTGAAACATTAGATAAACTTTTTCCTACCTCTTCTTTTGAGTATAACTTTTGATTCTTCGGGATATATTGGGCGAAACCTAATGCGAGATTGGTTCGAGGAACGATGGTAACTTTTAAAAGTGCATCGGTGTGTTTTAACATCCAACCAACCAAAGCATGGCCCGATTCATGGTATGCGACGACGCGTTTGTCTTGTGGTGACATTGCATGATTGCGTTTTTCTGTTCCTCCTGTTGTAACGATGGAAAACATTATTTTACAAACGTAAATTAAATTTGCAAATACTTTCAAAAGCTGCTGTTAGATAGTGCCAGGTATGTGTTCCGATTTTAATTGTAAGATGTATCGATACTTTTAATATAATTAAATATTTTGTTGTGGCAATTCAATTTTTGATACCAATTTTAAATATCAAAAAATCTCGATCGACGTTTTCGAAAATTTTGAAAGTCTATCCTCCAATGTACTTTAGGAAGGTATCAATAAAGAATATGTAAATCAGGGATGAGGAGTCCTCGGCCCGTGAGCTGCCTTTGAGAATTTATGACCCGGGTTAAGCACAAGGGAGTCTCCACATCACAAACGAGGTCCAATATGCCGCCTCAGGGCTGACCCCTGATCTAGTTAATATTTACAAATATTAAAATAGTATTTTTCTAAAAATACTTACCTACTAAACGTTCCACAGCATACTCTAAATCAACTCTGGTAACCTTCTTCTTCTTATCACGAGCTGCATGTAGAGCAGCCTCATTACACACATTCGCAATATCAGCCCCACTAAAACCAGGCGTCAAATACGCCAAATTCTGCGAATAATTCGCGGGAGGATGCTCCAATGAAATAACCTTCAAGTGCTGTTCAAAGATCTGCTTGCGTTCTTCCAAATCAGGTAAATCGATCAAAATATGTCGATCAAATCTACCAGGACGAAGTAAAGCCTGAAAACAAAAATGTAAGCAATAAATTCTTAAAATTTAGATAAAGTTGACAAATAAACACATACCCTATCGAGAATATCAGCTCTATTCGTTGACGCCAACATAATAATATTCTCCTTACTGATCATCCCATCCATCTCAACAAGAAGTTGATTGAGCGTTTGCTCACTTTCACCAGTTGCACCACCCGGCATGCCACCATCACCACTCCGTTTCCTACCCACTGCGTCTATTTCATCGATGTAGATAATACACGGCGCACGCTTACGAGCCTCCTTGAACAAGTCACGCACACGTGCCGCTCCCAAACCGCCAATCATCTCGATAAACTCAGATCCAGCCATTGAGAGAAACGGTACGTTCGCTTCCGTAGCCACAGCTTTGGCCAACAATGTCTTGCCACAACCAGGAGGGCCTAAGAGTAATGCACCTCGTGGTACTTTCGCACCAAGTGCTTTATAATGCTCCGGACGTTTGAGGTAATCAACGAATTCAATAACCTCCTGTTTGGCTTCATGTAAACCAGCAACATCAGAGAATTTCACACCTTTACCAGGTCCTGTTAGTGGATCGATTAAAGTGAATTTTGCTCTGCCCATTTGTGTCTAGAAATAAAATTTTAAAAATAAAAAAACATATTACTATGTTCAAATCGAAAAATAAATAGGAAAAAAATGGAAAGAGTCAAGAAAAAAACTTACAAATGTATCCATACTAATAGGAGGACGAATACTTCGACTTCTGGCGAGAATCGACACGATTATTCCAACTAATAGTAATGATATTAACAATTTTCCGGCGGTATCACCGCCACGTTCAAACGTAATGGGCACGCCATCACGAATTCCAAGACGACGTTCGGCTTGTCGTAGTTTATCCTCGAATTTATGGATGTCGACGACGTTCATATGATACGTACGATGTTCTACTTTCTTTCCTTTAACTACAGCTCCTTCGTGAAGTATAATCGTAACGATTTCTACGTCAGGACGAACGATAATCTCTTCAACTTCACCTTTGCCAAGCATTTGATACAAGAATTCGTTCCAGGATACATATCTGACAACCTAAAACCAAAACTAGGTAAAGAACACCTACAGCTTTAATAATATTGAGCAAATATAAATACCTCAGGTTGATTACTGCTTGGAAACAATAAAGAAATAACAGCTATCACCATATATGCTGATAACATCCACAAGAATGCTTTGGCCAATAATGACGAAATTTTATTGTCTTCATCGTCATCCTTTTTCGGCTTCTTCCCATCCGGTCCACCTGAAATCTGCTGACATTTCCTCGGACTGGATGAGAAATTCCTAGTGGATAAATACTTAGGCAGTTCATTGATATCATTCAAACCAGAACGTTTTATCAGAGCACAAACTGCAGCATATTCCTTTCCTAATTGATTGATTCTCTAAAAATGGTGTAAACAACTGTAATATTACGACACATATTCAAAATATAATTTAAAAAAACTTACAGTTTTGTTGATACCAAGTCCAAAATTTTGAATGCCATTTGGTAATTGTTTCACAGATGATGTATTCTTAAATAATGTAAAATTATTTAAAGTGCTGTGGATAGCCCTGTAGGGAACTGGTGATGCAGCAAACAATTGTCTATACATATTTACAAAAGTTACTAAGTCATTGCCAATGTGTCCTGAAACAGGAGAACGTTATTTTCTTATATTTTAGTTCGATTTAGCAAGAATAACATTAATTTGTGATTTTGTCAAGTTTCTATTTGGAGGTTACGATGAAATTTTAAGTATTTTTGACTTTATACAGGACACTGTATTCTAGGTAATTCTTAAAACTTTTTAGTTTCAAGTTCACCGAAAGGGGGGTCACCAAAAGAGTGTCCCCAATATATGATTTTATTTAATTAATATAATCTACATAATATAATCTACCACACTTTAAACAATCAAGTATATGTAATTGGAGAAGTTATAATGTATTATTCTTGTATTCTTGTAAGTAAAATTAACAAATATTTAATAATTGTATTATTTATTATTCGGATTTCACAAATCTTAAATCCTCTTAAAATACTGTACTAATTAATTAATACTAATAAAAAAAGTCCTCTTAAAATACTAAAAAATTGTTCATATAGTATTTTGATATTTACACATAGATGGCGCAACTTATTCTATTTTTGAAACATTTCTATTTTCTAATCGCATTATTTCAATTTATTCAATACATTATAAATAAAAAATACAGAGATGTGATAAAATAATAAAAGTAAATGTAACTAGAATGTAATAATCCAAATGCACAATTGAGAAATGATTTATTCAAACGTAAAGGTAAACAAAGCTTCATTTCCATTTATAATAATATATAAATTACAAATTTTAATGTACATTTTATTCTAATGTAAACAATGCATTAAGGTCAGCCCTTGGTTTTAAAATTAAACTATTTAAACATGTAAAATTCGAAAAACTATTCAAAGATGTAAAATTTTACTTTATAAACATAGATGGCGCCCCATGTACAATTCTGTACTTATTGATAGATTAAATTCTTATAGATAAGGGGCGAGCAACCCGCGGCCTGCTGAACATATTTGTGCGACAGGTGGGGGCTATTAATTTTTTTAAAACACATTGGCTCGCAGACACAAAGATTGCTCACCCCTGCTAATGGCGATGGAAAGTTGATATTCATTTTCTAAAGTTATTATACTAAAATAGTTGGAAAACTCTTGAGCTATCTTCTAAAGTACAGTGAAACCTTCCGTATGCTGAACCTTTCGTATACGGAAACCTGTATACAATTGAAAACATTCCGGTCCTTTAGTTTACGTGTATATGTTTTTATTGAAGTAATAATTAAAATTGTTGTTAGTGTAAGCGAGACACTGTTGCTTAAACGAGACAGAGAAAGATGCGCGCGCGTCTTAGCGCATTAGTCCTGC
>JAODAC010006298.1:0-30621 GCA_027575185.1 Mimaenictus wilsoni
CTTCCGTCGTAAATACACCTCTGATCGGAACCCGGTGCGTTCACCGCGCCATCAACCAGGGCCGCCGACGTTGGTTCACGACACTTTTGTTATCGAGTAGACTATCACAGTTCTCCAATCTCTGGACCGCTAAGCGATAAATATATATGATAAACTCAAGACGGCCCTAGCGATGAGAGTGGATGCAGACACACGCTTCCAGAAATTGGCAGAATATAGGCCGGTAACTAGCCATTGTCTGTGTTTCGCGTTAGGGAAGGTGACTGAGACGAGAACTAGCTCATGCGGGGTTTGGATAGCATCTAATTTTATTATAAGATAACTTAAAGTTCGTAACTGGTGCGTGTAGCCCCGGTAATCTTTCCCAGGTAGGCTTTCTCGTGGTATCACCACTTCCTTACAATACTTTTATAAGTAGATGGTGGTGAATTTAATATCTCCCGAAACCTCTCTCTCCCTGTGTGTACCCGATCTTGGGCCTAGACACATGCCGAGCAGTACATACATGTGTCCTCGAAGACTGGGGGTAAAACAAACCAAACATATGGAAGGGCGCCTGCTCAATTTGTAGCGTCAACCACTTCAATCTCTGGGACTGTCTTATGTTTATTCTTTACATATATTTAATACTTAATATCATGGCGATTATCGAATTGCTGTGAGGAATTCCTCTACTTTACAAATATACTTGAATGAACTTGAGTTAATAATAAATAGCGTTTCATGTAAATATAGCTCAAAATTTGCTACGCCATTTGCAACAAGGTTACTTTGGGAGAAATGTTAGATGAATTATTAATACATGTTATGCCCACATAAGAGAAAAAGTCGTATCTTCGTACAGTCGTAGGTCATCGCAGGTGTTTACTTTTTTTTCTCTAAAATATAGCATGTAGCAATGTGAAAACCGGTGAACAAAAGTTCCGGAGGTTCATTGGTCCCAATATCTCAGAACAATGGGATGCACTAAAGATAAAGTTATTTCTATCGTACAATGTATATCATAATCCATTCAAATAATGTTTCTAACGTGCAGCTGGCAATAAACGAAGAAAGCAAAGAAATTGACCATGTTCCATAGATCGCCTATTATTGTACCAGTGCAATTATAACAAAATGAATATAAATAATTAGGTGTAGGAATGATCATATATTCGAAGGATAAAATAAGAGATACAGCTCCAAAGTCATGAGGGCATGACAGGCCATGAAGGCAGGCAGGGCGAGGTAATAAGTACATGTTTATCATACATATGCAATAGAATAATGCCACGAGTGAATTTTGGAATTTTAAACACACTAGGACAAAAATAAAGGAGTATATCATCTTTTTTTGTAAAATATATACTGTAAGATGTTCAAGTCCAAATATACCTGTATATTTTTCCCAAATAGCTGCGAAAAATAATCAAATAGATGATAGTTAAACATGTTGCATGTATACTTTATAGTAAAACAAATAAGTGGTAGTCACAACTGTTAAATGATTTCATTTAAATAATCAACTTGATTATAAGCTTGTAACAATTCATCATAAATTATATTATAACCGAAAACTAGGTTTATATGTCCATTTTTCATGTTTTTCCGTTTAAATTCCTAAAAATATTACTTCATTTTTGACCTGTATAGCTTTGAAATATTTATTTGTATATTTGCACAGAACCGATAATAAAATAAAATTATATTGATTTGGCCAGACACCTTTGAAACTCCTATATATGAATTCGGTTATTTTGGAGTTTATTTTTCAAATATTATTTGTCAATTGCTTCTAAAAATGTGCGATTTTGCAATTTTCACAAAATTTCATTGAAATTAATCCCGGTTGCATTATATGTTTGAGCGTATGTTTAGTATGATGCTTAATTACTTGATTATGGCCCGAAGGCGGCAAGTTTCAGTCACGCGCTCAAAGCAGTGCAACCGCCCGCGCCTGCCGCCCCCTCTGTCCGCCGATAGTTTACGCCAACCAAGTAAACGCAGCGAAATTATAGCTTATAGTTTATACCTTCAACAACAGCGTTTAACTCCCGACGTGCGCTCATACAAACACGACGTATGCACAGAGCACCTTCGTCTACCTTCACCGTGCTTTCAATCTGAAAGTCGTGGCTGTGGCGGTGCTGGCGTCAGCGCACATGCGGGAAAATGAAGCGCGCCGCGAGCGAATATGATGTACCAGCCCAGCCGGAAATGGAATGGGCGGTAGCGGCAGCGACATGAAGGTAGTCGTGGCGGCGGTGTAGTGACGACATTGCGGCTGCCGCTGCTGCCTTCGCAACATACACACCCTCACACACAGAGACCGCGCTTTTGCTCCTGCACTAACCCGAAACCTGATTATGTAAATTCCATTTAAAGTTTTCCACACACAAAGTTGCCAATAGATGCGACGTCGAATAACGTCATAACTTCTTGGGTCATTTGCTTGGCTCGCAAATTGAGTTTGGGTACTTTCGTTGGAGGTCCGGGCCCAGCGGCGCGCGAGGGGCGGCACACCGGAAAAATCGCATGTGTAAATCGCCAAAAAATGGATGGGTATTTGTAAGGGTTATTTTTTTTCTCGTACGACTCGAATTTTTGCCGCTGGAATAAAAGTTTAAGCTGAGGTTTGCTGATTCATACCGATTATATTTGTGCCTGGGGGCCTGGAGGGGTGGTAGGACGTTTGGCTAGGATATAGAAAAATGCAATGAAACGCAATGCATTGCAAACGTTTACGGTTCTCAACTGACAATTTTGCGTAATAACGCGGAACGTGTAATGCAATGCATGTCATTGCGCGGCTCAATTTGGTACCATGCAATTTCATTTCCGCTTCGATTCAACGACCACAGCGATTTGGCTCTGACGTAGAGTCAGTTTAAATTTGATTCATTTTGCCGGAAACTATTTTTCATTCATGCTCATAACAATAGTAATAAGAAATATTTGTGTGTAATATATAAAAGAATAATTGAAGCTTGAAAAAATGACAGTATAGCAAAAATGTTATTAAACACTTTCGATTTGTCGAAAATATTTCATGATTTTGTATTGTATGTTAAATTATTGTATATTTTATATGAAGTGGTTCCTGATTTTCAACTGTTTCCAGCGACAAATTTTAGTAAAACACTAACACCACTTGGCTGTAAAATATTTAAATAGCTCCTAATAATATATGTGGAAATATGTTAGAAAATGAAATTAGAATCATCCATCAATATGGCTGATTAAATAACTTAACGTTTTTTCCTTGTGTGTTATAAACAAATGACCAAGCACCAAATAAATATGATTCCCATATGAAGAATGAAAGACAAATGAACATTTCTGATGCGTTAGATAACTTGTGCGATTAAGGTAAACACTTAAAACAATTTCAATTTATAAATTTTAACACAAATAATTCATACAGCATTTAATACAGTCTTCAATGTCTATTTTGTCTATTCTATAAGATATTAGGAAAATCGTGTTCAAGCGACTTATTCTCGCAACAAATCTGTTTGAACACTAGAAATTATAAATATCGGTTTGTGCTATTCAAATGTGTAGTAGTAAATGAAAATACTATTCAAAATCTTTTGATTCACTGAAAATATATTTTGATTTTTCTGATTTACAAATGAAAATCTACAGATAATCCCCGATAACGCGGTATCGAGAAACATGGTTACAGCTGTCAACATTTTTAAAATCGTCACTTTTAATAACGAAAGCCAGTTCCAAGTTTATCGCTTTTGCTTAATGGCATTTTATTTCTGCGCATGCCTGTCACTTTTGTCAGCCTCCTTATCAATCGATAACAACAATCATTGAGGAGAGAGCGCTGCCCTATGGAATACGTTTCCTTTTTATTGAATTACTACTTTTAAACAATTTAATAAATTATAGACTATTGATCGAATTCTGCATAATTTAATGGACAGAGAAACCAGGGTATCAGTCGGGCTATCGAAGAGTACATCATCTGTCTGAAAATAATAAAGGTAGAAAATACTGTTCAGTTTAGTTAAGTCTGATGCAGCAGCCTAGGCAGAATTTTTATAAATAATATTCTATATCTTTTACTTATATTCGCAATTATATGAAAACCTATAAAGCAAATTTTTAGTGAAAATTAAAGTATGTTTAGGGATATCTTTAAAATTAAGGATTGATTACAATTATTTCCGTTGGTGCATAAGTTTGTTTAATGCGGTTTTGGTTAGCGCGGCAAACCTCGGGAATCTATTAACCTCGTTTACCTAGGGTTAACTGAATATACTTAATATACCTGTAGTTATTCCAGATTTCTATTTGTTTTCTTGTCAACAAGTCTTAGTAAAAGTCGATCAAATCTTACTTAATAAGTGCACTATCAACTGTTTATTAGTCTAGATTAATTTGTACATATGCAGACGAAAGAAAAATATAATGTATTATAAACAAAACTAGTTGATCTAAAACATTATATATGGCTTGTCTTTATTGGTTGATATAATAAACACGATATCACATGAATATTCTTTCGTTAGATGACCGGCGCCTCCTCAATTGAATAATATATTCCTATATAAATTCTATGTAAACATTAGTAAGTGCCGCCTGACAGCACTGTTGATAACACTCCTGTATAACTTGCGTGCGGGCGAGGATCAAGTTGAATGTATCACATACATTATCACAACAACAACAACAACAACAACAACAACAACATTCAATTATCTCCAAAGCGCCAATAAATATCCCAACAACAATGTTAACACAAAATATAAATATTTCATCAAAATATTATAACTATAGGCAGAAAACATATAACATAATAATATATCACATAATAATAAAAAAAATAAAAACTGAAATATCTATATTATATTATTCATTAAATTGAATTACAATTTATCTTATCTCTTTTTTCGTAAAGCATAAAATTTAACGTAACTAAAATTGATATGCTATTTCCAGATCGGTTGTTATACCAAGCTTATGTCTTGCAAGTTGACCTATATTACTTGTCAAACGCGGATACAAAATGAAACATTTCTGTGTAAGAAAAATTGTATATGGGTTGACATTTTATTGGTATTGGTATGATATGTCGACAGGCGAAGGAAGAGCGATCGCCCCACTAGGAAGCTTGAGATTTTGTCTTTGGCCGATTTTATTGTATTGATAAATATGATAAATATACATTTTCTCGGATTTTTGTACAACAAAACAAAAACAACATCCAATTATTTCTCAATAAGGGAGATGAATATGTCAGGTGTATCCTATGTGGAAGGGGGAGAGATTCCTGGGAGCATGTTGGGAGGGATTGTATAGGAATGAAAGAGGAGTGGGCGCGTGATTGCCAGGGGAAACAAAGGGAAGTGAAAGAGTGGCCGAGTGAGGATGGAAGGCGGTGGCAATTTTGAAGGTAATAATAAAGCGGAGGGTAACAGCGCGGACTGGACGCCTACCTACCATCAACTACGGGGAGGCGTTAAATTGAAGGTATCAAGGGAGTGATGGAGGAAAACGCCGGGCAGAAGGAGTCAGGAGTAAGGTTAGGGAGTGAAAGTGCAAAAGAAGTTTAACGGGTTTGATTATTTTTTGTTGAAATGGTATTTATTTAATCAGTTTTTGTTTGATAGTATTTCGTATGTTACGTTTTACTTGTTACTTATTATAATTAATATATGTAATGGGAGGTGGGAAGGGGAAGTAATGTGCCAATAAAGGTTGTCTACTACTTATTTCTAAGTTATTCTTACAAGAGAACATTAATACACACGACAGCACCGTAACACAATATAACAATATAAGACAAAAATGTAATCCACCAAAAGCAAAAACAGCGATGACACAATATAATATTATTACATCAAAATACATAACTATATACACAAAACATATAAAACAATAGTAATCGAAAACACTTAAAGGTCAAAGGCCTAAATAAGGCCGATGACTTGGACTCAAGGTATATAAACTCACTTTTTAAAGCTATGTGGTAATGTTTTTGAGTTTTTGTGTTAATGTTTTTGAGTTTTTTTAAACAAAATTGCCTATACTACTATTTTGTATGGCTGTCCATTCTGTAAAAAAAGAAAATATTACAGCAAGAGTTAAAAAATAGCCTTAGACAAACTTATATTGCAATATGAAAGGTTTAGGTAAATATGAAGTTCCAAATTATGTCGGATACTCGAAAATATAAGCAAACATTATAACTGTGTAACTACCCGAGTAATAAATCAGTCCATTGTTTGCTCTGTTTTCAGCCAGTGTTCGCCGTCGATAACAGCCACATTACAATGAACCCCAAAGTTGTTTCCAAGCGTATATAATAAGTGATAGTTCGGCGAGATTGTAATCATATTCGTTTGGCATACTTTCAAAATTCAGAAATCGTTCGTCTAATACGATATCAAAAAAGGGTTACATCCTGTAACTATACTATTTTATGCTTACAAACAGTATAAGAGTAAATAGCAAGCCACGAAAGGTGCTTTTTGTTGTCGGTGTCTTGGCATTCCTCAACTTGTTTGTGAGTACATTCTTTGCGCGCCCATCAATTGCGCCGGTGAAAAGAAGCGCTCTTGATAGCACTGGGACCACAATGACGACATGTCGTCACTGTCAAACTGTCGCCGTTGTCATTGCCCAGGCGTCAGATTATGCAAAATGCCGCACGCGAGAGTATCAACTCCCACGACACCAACAACCAGCAAAGACTAACATTGCGTGCTCTCGTTCTGTGGAGTGGAGGTGCCGGGCACCGCTGGGAGTAATATCATACATATGATTAGAATAATGCGAACGCATTCAGTAAGAAACCTACAAATCATAAATGACGAAAAAAGGCTTTGGGCGTAAATGGATCACCTGCTTAGGAACAGACTTTCCACACGATTTTACCTCCTCTCTTTGTACGAAGAAAAGGTTTTCGCTTAATTAATCATCGATTATGCACACATTGTCTGCGCTACGGCCGGTTTTACGACTTCATTTCCTGCGCCATCATTTTTACGCCATCTTCTTTTTTTCCCTTCATGGGTACATAGAGGAATTTTCGAGGATTTCAAGGTTGTGCATTCTTTCCGGATTCTTCTACATAATTTAACTTTACAAAGTAAAACATAAAACACGCAAGCATAAAGAACGTCATAAACTACGGACATTTTGCTAAACCTACACTAACTTTCTATTACGGCGGTGAATTTTAAATGCAAAGAATGTAAATACATAAAAATGGTATTGCGGTTTTGGGGATGGTGGTATTTTCGGCATTTGCAAAATGTATAAAATTGGATATTGCCTAGATACGTACTACTGAAATATCTGTTTTGTAGTATTCATTAAATTGAATTACAATTTATGTTAGAGCTTCTTTCGTAAACTATAAAATTTAATAAAATAAAGATTCATTCGATATTTGTAATTTAAGCTACGCTAAGTTAAGATGCATAAAAGATAATTTTTCTAAGTCCGGTGCTTTGCGTGGTTTATATAATGTGAATTGACCTGTATATCGCTAAACCCGTCTAACGCTGATTCGGAATGAAATATTTTTGTATCTTGGAATATTTTATACGGGTAAATCATGGGCGTCGCCATAGAGGGTGAAGGAGCATCCCTCATTGACACTTGTAATTTTAGTCTTTTTGCCATATTCATCTCAATGCAAATTGATAAAAAATATATTTGTCGGACTTTTCTCTGCATCCACTTGTATAATATGCGGAAACTTGTCAACAATGGAAAATATGGATGGCCCCTGATTTTCCCTATGTTCTTCAGACTTTAATGTTCCTGACTTTCCCGGTTTTAATGTCTTATTATTATGTATTATGCAAAATAATAATACTCAACGAAATCTCGCTTAACCCAATATAAATGAGCGCGACTCGCACCGCGCATGCGCAAATTTGAAATTCAAAAATCCTAGGCTTAAAGTAAAAAAATTACAAAAATATAAGACCTATCTCTCATGTTGAAGCCAAGTACACATTTTAAAACTAGAGAAGTTAATATCTGATTGTTAGTTTCTGACATAAAGGCAGCCAGAAATCGTGACGCTCTCGGATTCACCAAGTTATTTCCCAAACCTATGCTGAGATAAGTACTATGTAAGCTAAATTCTCCCGAAAACCATCAAATCATTAAGCTTAAACCATGTTTTCCACTAATATTCACATGAAAACACCGCTAATGTGAGGACCGACTGAATATAAACATAAGATAGGCCCGGAAATGACAGCGTGTTGCGGAATGTCGAAAATGCAGCAAATTGAAAATTGCCCAGACGCGACCAGTCAAAATTTCCCCAATTTGTAATCACGGCGAATTAGTGCAACATTAATAACGTTCGAGAATGGCGGTGGAGCAGGTTTGCTGGATAATTGCACCAGCCCGCGTTCGGACATATTCCGGTCACATATGCGGCCCTCGCGTGACGAAATGCGACCGGATGGTATTTCGAGATTTTCACAGTCGGCGGCGGGAATGGCGCACGGCGCGGGAGTTGTATGTGACCGTATTGATTCGCTCTTTCGGAGGCGGTTTTGCCGGCCGCCGCCTGCCTTCCATACCCCGCATAGCCACCCGTTCAACGCGGGCCCGGCAGTAGCTGCAACGAGATGAAATCCAATTTTACCTGCTGCTCTGATAACATTACAAACGATCGCGCCATCAATTTACGCACGCAAATAAATCTATGCCGCATGTGAAGTATGATAACCGAATCATTTACTACAAGCCATTAAATGATAAAAATGTTGCGTTTGCATATGCCTGTGAATACAGGAAAAAGATGTAACTTTTTGAATAATTTCAATTGGCATAATTTTCAATTTTACGAATGAGAAGTTTATTATTTTTGAGGGTTTTACGGAGGAGGGGTACTTGTTATTTTTAAGGGAAACTATTGTCTTAAAAAATGAATAAAAAAATTGAACTATAGTAAACTATAATATTACCGTATATCTACTACCGTTTACTATCGTATATAATATCGAATGCTATTGCATTTTTATACATATATTGTTTTGCTTATAAATCATGTTATTAATAACAGCTATTAAAAAATATTAAGTGGTAATAAAATAGGATATGAGTAAAATTGGTCAATCTACTTTAAGTTAATTTAGTGTGAGTATTATAAAGAAATTTCGTAAGATTTATTTGAGAAAATTCAGTCAGATTGATATTTTTAAAATGATACCATAACAGATAGATAGCAAATTTCAAAAGACACTTTAATATCTTTGTAAACGAAGTAACCGAAACCAACCTATATTATCCGTAAGTAAAGTACCCAAAAATATGATTTTTCTTATTCAAAAAACGAATTTTAATCATAAAAGATCCTAAGACTAGACTAGTATGTATATAATAGCCTCAATTACCTTCAAGTCTATCGTATGAGCGGTATTCAAACTATTTTTGTTACCTATATGAAAAAAGTGTCTTGCGGAGATACGTGTGAAAATGTGTGGATGAATATATAATTAATGAATAAATGTGTTGGTTATATGATAATATCTATATATATGATAATGTATATGTATATGATAATATATGATAATATTTGAACTTAACTTTCTGAACTTAATTTTCTGAACCAAGGAACCTTTTAGACACCAAATATTCCGAAACTTATTATACCAAGGAGATGTGAAGCAAAGAATAAACGCTGTGTTTTAATGTTGTAGCATAATTAGACATATTTATGCGCCAAATTTTATGTGGATATCCTATTATGCGGCGACGCACAGTGGTCCCGACCCATCAAAATTGCCGCATATATATTTCCAATTGAGCTAGAAAGTTGAAATTTTCAGAGTTTATTCATAGTGCTATGCCTGATTGATATATTAAGTTTCGTAACATTTGCTCATCAGGAAGATTCCTTTTTGGTCATGGTTAATTTTTATTTCGCTTCTTTGGTACCTTCTGATGGCCTGATCATGTTAAAATTTCGTTTAATTATCTGCCTAATTCTCCTCAATCATATGAGACCCTTCTGACTAAAATATATTTCTGCAGATTATGTTAATCATGAGTTTTTTTTTTAATTACTGCTATTTCTTTGTTTCTTTTTCGCAAATCCTCTAATTTTTCGTCAAACCTATGAAATATAGTCATGTTTACTCATAACAAATGGATGTATTAACATTTCTGACACGTGCGCCTCTTCAAACTAGTGTTTTTTTGAGTTTTTTCAGGTCTATCTTCAATCACATATTTTCGGGAAAGTGGAACCTTTTTTCACTTTTTCATCAATACTACATCATTAAGGAACTCTTCTAGTTTATTCATGTGTAGTGAAAATCACGGGAGCCTCTTCCAAGTCTCGTTTCCATTGACTTTTCTAGAGTGCTACATGACATTTGGGGAAATGTTTTGTAACTTTAATAATAGATTTTGGCTTGTTTGTTGACGGATGTTTGTTAATGGATTAAGCCAAATGTAAACTCTTTAGGAACATATGGGTACGGAAACACAAGTGTCTGTCTTGTGTATCTTTTTTAAATGTTTCTTCGTAAAATCATTCATATAATGGCAAGAAAGTTTCCTTTGCTATATTACGTTTAAATAATTTCAACTGCCACAATTCACAATGTCACAAACGTTTTTGTTTTCGAAAACTATACACATCATAATGAAATTTGTCGCCAAGGATTCACCGAGAAAGTTTACGCGTAGCCGAAATAAAGTTATCCCTTTCGTTTGGGTGGAAGCTTGGGTGAAAGTGGTCGGGGGGGGACGCCTATTATGTAGTCGCTTATGCACGCAGTGCCCGGCGTCGCCACGCGCGACGCGCAGGTCGTCGCCTTTTGTGCTTTATGTGCCTTTCGGCTTGCCAAAACTGCGTGCGTTTTCGGCCTGCACATTTACAACAATAAGTGGGCGCATGGGGGCGTGCAAACGAGGGCAGCGGGACTCGCCGGCGCCGATTCTCCTCCCTCATGGTGGCAATGCCGACAACTAGGGGGTGTGCTTGCGTATACGCTGATGCCAATTCGAAGAGGGGAAAATCGCCGACAGAAAGCAAAAGTTTCCGGTATTCAGCTGGATGCCAGCAATTTCAGCAGAGGCAGTACAAGCAAAATATTCAATTGCTAAAAAAATTAGCCAATATTTTCTCGAAAATATATGTTTTTAATTTTTCGCATGTGTTTTAGGGTGATGTTGCAAATGAAAATTGAATTTAAACTTTATTTCTGGTTAGAAATTTTTGGGTTTCAATTTAATTGAAAGTTTAACTTGTCCATTAGCATTAAACATTCACGGAATTTGTATTTAGTTTATTTTGTTAAGTTTGTGTAATGTTGCTTAAGTCATATTCCTTAAACTGAATTATCTATAAGTTGGGAAAAATTCAATAAAATTGTTGGTTATGAGATTTATACGGTACTTCAATAAATATTGGCTTTTTTTGGATTAAATGTGTGGTCATAGTTGATTTGATTTACCTTAAAAGTCTGATTTAAAAATTATATGATAATCCGATGACCTAAATCGTTCTTATGAGGTGGATAGGTTGCCATTTGCTTGAAAAAATATATGCACAAGCTGCATGAATTAACAACTGTAACCATCTCCTGAATACATAAATAAATTCTCCAAATCAACGCACGAAAATGTCAACTCTTATACAATTCCAGGGAATCATCAAAAATGAAAAGTCAAATTGTAAAAGAGCAAAGAATTTCTGCTTATTAAAGCTTGGAAATTAGGACATTTCTACTGATTTAGCAACACACCTATATAAGTGTACTGATAGACCAATATTGGACTAACCATTCATTAGTCTGGCAAATACGAGAATCAAAACCTTGATATGTTTGGTTTTCTTTTTGTTCGGTGGTTGCGGAAGCTTCTGCGCTAGGAATAACTACTAACAATAAGAAGAGGGATCCCAATATACACAACCTTCCTAACGCCCTAATTACTCCCATTAAATTAAACTAAAATTTAACTAAACTAAAAAGAACTAAACTAAAACTAAATTTAACTAAATCGCTCACAACATAGAGATAGTTAAGCCTTTTCACTACCTCCCTTCAACACCTTCCAAATAAGTACAATACTGCTTTCAACTTTCGAACACTTATAATCATAATTTCAACGTTATTCTATTTTTTATATTTTATTGTTCTATTGTTATATTGTATTCTACTAAAGTGACTCTATTGATAATTTGAAAGCAACATTAAATTGTAAATACGTTGGTGGAAAGACCGTCTTGACATCTCAGTATATCAGTTCAAATATCATTGGAACAGTTTCAATATAAATTTGTTAACTCTCTTGTGAAGGCGACTGTGAATTCCGCATAATATGTTTTAGTATTTTCTTTCGGACTGATAAAGTTGGTGTTAATAATAATGAATTGTTATCGATATCCATGGCATACAAACGACTTCCTCTATAAACAAATCTGCTACATTGCCCTAATCAATACCAATTTAATATATACATGTGCTCAATTCAAATAACCTCAATAAATATATAAGAATGAAAAATATGTGATATTCACGTAGGAAATAACAAATATATACCACGGTATAAATATTTAGTAGGCTTGTAGATGATTCTAAAGCACTAAATAAAATTAAAGACAACGGTGAAAAACGTCTATAGCATGAATTTATGTGAATACAGGAACTACGTGAATACAGTAGTTTAAATTGCTTATAGTATATTGGAGTTAACGCAAACCTAAATCGTATCTAGATCTAAGCAGCGCTACGATTTAACCAACCTCCCCCCAAATACCCTGACGTAATATAGGGTAAAACACCCAAATGATTAACATCCACTTAATGTAAAGTATTCTAATTGCACTTCAATTTCAACTATTCAAATACCTCGGCAACACTAAACCCTGTAATTTTAAACGAACGTTATCTAACACTTGATAGCACCTTCTTGAACCTGATGTAAGACACTTGGCTATACATATGTTACGTTCTCATTGTCAAATAAAATGTGTGATAATTAGTTGACGTTAGAAGTCCATTTTGAAATATTCCTACTTTTCAAGCTGAAACATAATATTGTTCAAACGAACTTTAATTACATGAAATAATACAACCACATTATAAAGAATTTCTTGTCTTATTTCTTACAAGAATATTCCATTACGTTATTATGTCCGGAAAAAGTCGGTCCTTAGCAAGACACAGACAATATCAATAACAATATCATCAAAATAATTAGACTATTCTGCTACATAAATTCAAGTATCATTTAGAAAGATCCCTCCCAAGTGTACATTCAGATGTAACAAACGATTATGACCATGCTAGTTTTACTATCCAGCTTATCCTCTTCCGGCTGTGTCACCCCACAGATATATGCCTCGTTATAACAATATTTGTAGGGCGGCAAAGAAGAGAAGCAAACAGCGGCTGTAACGAACCGTTTGATGACAATGATAATACTAAACCACACAAACGGGCATTTTCAGCTTTGAGATACATTATACCACCATTTGTCTGATACAAGCTGATTCCGAGAGTTATGTAGAGTTACAATTTTTTTTTTTAATTTTATAAGATCATGATTAAATTAGGTTCAAGATTGAATTTACTTTTCATTTATTTATTATATTGTGACATTGTGACTAACTCATGAAATATTTTATGCAGAAATACGTTTGCTTTATATATTTCCCAGCACCTTCAAAATCTCAAAATTACAATATCTTAAATATCATTTATTACGGGAAAATATTGTAATAGCCTGTTTCACTTGTATGCACCGAAATGCGCATAAGTTTGGAAGTAAGGCGTACGTCAAAATCGTTAGGATCTGGTTTCCGCAACCTACTAATGAAACGCATTAACGCACACTTTTGTGTTAGTCGCTATTGCCTCTTATTATTAAGATTTCTACCTTAAGAAGATATTGGAACAAATATTTTCTAAAACACACGAAACAATCCTGAACGATACTCGCGCTTAAATAGCAATGTGCACAAAATCGTTGTTTCAACACTTGTACCGTTATATATTATTAAATACCTGTGATAATTCTGGTTTTCGCGAAGCAAGTGAGCCTGATGAGAATGCAGAATCGGCAAAAAAGATGTGTATTGTTGCAGAACTGTACAGAAATTAAATTTGTGTATGATTTAATCCGTTTTAATATTGGCAATATTTATTTTAATGGAGAGGAATAAGAATCACTAGTACATATAAATGAAAATTAAAGCATATCATTACTTTATTATCTAACTACTAACGACCTTAGTTTCATTTCCCGAGAAAACTTATGTAAAGTGTACCATGATGATGAAAGGAAACATTAAATTAGTATATAGGATAATTTAAGATGCCATTCCAGTCGGTATGGGTGAAGTAATTTCATCGACCGATCTTCGCTAAACATGCTGATCTTAGGACTTATTTTAGAATTAAAATTACAAATGTTTGACCATGTTGAGCATGACGCGCGACAACGTCTTTGACATAAGATCGACGCAAGATTGCGTAATATAATAAGCAGAAATTGCTCAACGTCATCGTCAAGCGCGTCAACTTGCTCTCGGGTGGAAATTTCATTAGGGCTTATTGTTCGCCGAGGCGTTTATTCATCCCATCCCGGGTATGCAGCCATACGAAGACCACCCATGGACACTAAATGCTTGTCGCATAATTTTCGGTCTTCCTAACCACCCGCCAAACCCGCCTCAACACAGTTCTTCTTCATGAGGTATTACCACCGGCTTGTACAACTAATTGTAATTGCGTTCGTTAGGTTTTATTTTGCAATTGGCAATTGTTTCACTTAGCACAAAAGAGCCGCCGATGGCAGCGAATGCAAATGAGCGACAATAGTTAATTTGCGCAAAAAGGCGTGAAATTGCCAGCGTGTTTGATTTAATTTCGGGCACGCCAGATTTGGCGGACGGGGTAATAGGTGAATTTGCAGCCGGCTTAGGTTACAGCTTGCCTCAGCCAGCAGCGATGTTTGATGGCCGTGTGGCGGTGTGCACAGCGTGTGCTTAGATCCGACGTATAAATATTTGCTGGCCTGTTAAATCAGTGCTACCGTGCGCTTCGTGCGTCGTTAATTAATGTGCCAATGATTGGATTGCAGCTAAAGCAAACTTGATAAATCAAATATTGCCCGGACTGCTCTGCGGAGCGTTCGCTCGCTATTGCTGTTAGCGAGCAGGCTACAGGACATATGTTTATTTGATTTTGGTTTAGAGAGGTATAGAGGGTACAGTGAGCGGGGTGCGATTGCGTTTTGTTGCATTCGCAAGCAAAAGGTAATTAGTGCTGAATTTATTTATAGTTTTGTCGAAAGGATATTTATGTATTCATTAACTTTAATTTATTTGCGGCTGTTTGTTGTTTATGTAGTTTATTTTCAACTATTTAATGTGATAATATTTTCTCCATATATGTGTTAATATATATATATATATTATAGTATCACAGTTGTTGTAAATATTTATGGGGAAATAATTCTTTTCTATTATAATGTTAAATCGATTTAATATTATTGTTTTTTTGTTTAAATCGAAAAAAGTCCATTACGAAGTGATTCAAAGAGTTTGGTGGTGATACAATTTTTATGTTTAAATTATATTGAGAATTAAATCTATATTTATTTTTTAAATATATTGATTATGGAATGCCAAATTTTGCAAATATTATATGCTGAAATATTTTTGGATAGGCTTTATATTCGCCAGTGCCTTCACAACTCACAAATTATAACAACGACAATGTAGTGAAAATGTCAATAGAAATATAATCAAAATGAATGTTTGTATATTATGTATTGACGTCTGTATCAAGCTAGTATTTATTATATGTAAAGATTGAAATAGACGTTAAACACATCTTAATTTTTCGCGCTCGAGCCGTGACTTTTACGCACTATATGGCTTGCAATTACAACTCGGGTTGCAATTAATTGAAAATACAAAATATCACGCAGAAAGAAGTATTGGTACGTAGAAAGTTAGATCTAGGAAATGAAATGCTGATAAAATCGGTAAAAGAATACAAATACCTAGGAACCACGATAATGTCAGATGACCATGATATCCGGAACATACAAGACAAGATTAAAATTGGCAAAATGGTCACAAAACAACTAAATACAATTCTGTAGAGTAAGAAGGTCAAAAAACAGACTAAACGGAGCCTCTTCAATTCTATACTCGTTCCAATAATGACATATGGGTTAGAAACATGGATAATTATCAAAGTAACAGAACAAAAAATTACATAGCACAGAAATGATGTTCTGATATAGATGCTGGTAACTGACACTGGTGACTGGGTGCTGAACGAAAGATTGCCAAATATGGCATGGAAACACCGACCACCATACAACAGTAAGCACGGAAGATCAAGAATGACATGGAATAACCAAGTGGAAGCGGGAATTACAAGGAGAGTACTAAACGAGCAGGACTACCTAAACAAGAACGCTTGGAAGGAAGGGTGCAGCGAACGGCCAGAGGACCTGTAAATAAACTACTATTGTAGATAAAAAGTGGTGCTGGGGAGAGGTTCACAGGTGGCGAAAATATTCCACTGTGATGCAGGTTTTTTGGCGTTGCTGGCGTTATGCTAACTCTGCAGAAAATCAAATAGGGAGCTTGCTCTGATCTCCCCCTTCTCAGGGACTGCCCATTTGAGTATATCTAAGGAGCCTACAGGGGGCTACATAACGTATCCAGTTGTTGTCAATTCAATCTCCATTTGTGATTATGCTGTTAGCACCTGCTTCATATACAGACTGCCAGTATCTCAGTAGTTCTAGTCTGAAAGAGTAAAAGGATTTCTGTATACTACGTACGCAGCCTTATGTTTGTATCTTTAAGGTTATCCCAGGTGTGTCAGTTGAAGAAGGTGAGCGCTGACGTGTCTGTTTCTCAGCAGAACGCACAGTCATCTGCGCTACACTTATTTGTAGTTTTTTTTTTCATATTGGAAAACCACTGCTCTTAACATGTATATAATAACGACTAACTAATATTTATATTATTCATTATTTTCCAAACATCTCAATGTCTTGTTACTTTTGGGTGACATATCAAACAATAACCTAAATATTTCAAAACCGAAACGGTGGTTTTCAGTTTTCAATAACCGAAAACTGAATTTTAAAAATGTTCGCATTTTCAGATATCCGAATTTTACCCTGCAGCATGTTTAGTAAACTTTCAATCACAAAACAATTATAATTTTAATAATTACAATTTAATGGTATTTCGAAATTAACTCAAAATAGACTCTAAAATAGACTAGTTGGAAATTGACTGAAATTCTGAGTTACTATGATTGACTTTATGACCGAATACACAACAGTATTTAATGAAAATTTAATCATTGCGCCTGATTGGCATTATTCGAGTACATAATCAACCAGTATGTAACTAATAGAAATGTATTTAATGAAAATATAATTGCTTGTAAACTCTAAGCAAATTTTCAAAAATTGTTTAACAAAAGTAAGTTGCACAGGAATCACCTGCTCATACAAACTTTCTTTAAACTTGCTCCGATGATGCGGCTTCGTGGTTGAATGACAATGACGTTTTGTATAACACAAAGTAGTAATAAAGCTATATTAAAGCAGCTTTGATAGCAGAAATCGGAAATTTTTATTATTAAATTTAAAAATCTGTCAGGATTATCCTAATAGATTTAGTATTATTTTAAGAAAACGTAATATTAAAAGCCATGTGAAGTCGATGATCAACACGATGGAATCTAAGGAAAATCCTGCCGAATATTCTGGGAATCCTACTAAACATTCAAGCCCAAAGCAACCAAATACAATGTCAATAACATCAATTTAATGAAGCTTCAGAAGTTGGAAATTGACTAAATAATATCCCAAGTACTATGTATAATTTTAATGTTCAATAATGAACAAAGTTATAGGTATTTATGAAAGTTTAATCAGGCACTATATTGACAATAAGTATAAATTTCATGGGAAATTCACGCGAATACTATAAGTTTATCGCTCCCTTAAACGCTGAGGCAGGAAGTTAATCTTTGCCGAACATTATTGAACTAGTTAATAGAAGATAATGTATTTTTGATTACAATTTTGATCGATTTCATAGTTGCCATACTAAACTGTTGTTAGATATATTGAAACATACATTAGGGTAATGATAAATCTAGCGAATTATTGATTTTGTGACGCTGCGGTCGTGCGTTTCCACCGAATGTGGTTTTTGAGAGGTTTTTGCTTTATGAATGTTTATCTAACTCGCTTGGCTTTTACTAATTACTCATCTAACTACCATGATATCTACCGGGGCTAAAGTAAATGGCACTTACCACTTGATAACGGACATCTCTAGGTCGTATGGGGACGGCGGTCAGTATTGGTGGTGCAATACTGACGGGCTTCGACTTACTGGTAGTTGGCTAGCTGTGGGGATGTCTTCGGGTGGCATAATAGGAAAATTCACGAAAGTTTTTAACTTAGCGTATATTAATTATCAGCAAAGCAAAGTTACAGCGAACTACAAACAATCACGACTACTAACTATTCTGCGACAATGGCGACTGATCGGCCGATGACGATTTTGACAGCGTGGTAACGAACAACGAACTGACTATTATCGAACAGTTCGACCAGTACTACTGCTCTTAAGTCTTGGGTTTATATACTGATTTCCTCCCATTTGAAGATAGGTATATCCTTGGTTGTCTCGTGAAGCGCGTGACTGACCCTTAGTATCTGAAATCACGTACATTTTCGTTTCCGCATATACCTTTTTAGTAGAGTTTGTATGCAATCTATGTGCTTCTCCGAATCACACTTTTTCGGTTCTATTGTTAACGCATATTTGGCGTCACCTGTTTTTTCATGTTCCTGTTGTGTATGCATTTTGGAACAATCAAAGTTTTGTTTTCTTTGTGTCCAGTTCAGAGAATTATCCACATTTCCTAAATTTATTGGACATGTCTAAGTCTACGAGACATCCTATCTACACAAAGAAATCTCTTGTCTAAACTTTCCAGGAATAATTATCCAAAATTGTATTATAAATTCGTAATTAACTTTGTCGCATTCGCGACAATTTACTCTATTGGTTCAAAACAGTTTTTGAAGACGTTTAGTAAATGTAATATTTCTTAATTTTATTCCATAGTCCTTCGGTTCTGAATGTAATCATTGAAATTTGTATGCGATTCCTTTTGTACCTTAATGAACAAACATTGTTGAAGCCTTATATTTTCATCCCGCTAGTCTATTCTTCATCGTTATATATTCTATATGACCCATTGAATTGTATTTTGTTTCGGAAACTGTATTAGATAACTTAAAATTTGCTTATACTCTAAACAATATACTTAAAATTTATTATATTACAAATTATTATTAAGGCGTATGAAGCGGTAGGATTATCAGAGGTGGCGGTGGGTAGGTTGCTGATAAGGAATGAGTTATGCGTGAAAGTCGGAACGATAGGAGGAGAGGTGGAGGAGCAGAAGCGGCAGAATTGTATCGAAAGAAGCACATATAACCCACTGTACCAAGCACTGCAGACAATCGGGATGAGACCCAGATATATTGGCGATAGAGAGCTGAAGGTGGCTGATAAAAGACTGATAGCAAGAGCACGGTGTGGATCGGAAGAGAGGGGATGGAAGGTGTGGATGGGAGATGAGTATATCAGGTGTATCCTGTGTGAAAGGGGGAGGGACTCCTGGGAGCATGTTGGGAGTGATTGTATAGGAATGAAAGAGGAGTGGGCGCGTGCTTGCCAGGGGGAAAAGGGGAGTGAAAGAGTGGCTAAGTGAGGATGGAAGGGGGCTGGCAATTTTAAAGGTGATTACAAAGCGGAAGGAAACAGCGCGGACTGGACCCCTACTCACCAGCATCTACGGGTAGGCGTCTAACTGAAGGTACCTAGGGAGTGAAAAAGAGTGAATATACAGAAGAAGTAGATTAATTACTTTCTGTTGAAAGTGCAATTATATAATTAAGGTTTGTTCAAGAATATTTAGTATTTTAAGTGCTATTTAGTTTTAGTTTTACTTACTACTTTTTACAATGAATATATGCAATGGAATTGTTGGAAGGAATATGCCAATAAAGGTTGTCTGTATATACAAATTATGAAAACAATTGAACTATCCGTTCTTCTTTTATCAGCTAGACTATGATCTGATTCATTCGTTTCTCATTCGTATATTTCTTTGACTCAATTTTGCCACGTACCTTCTGGTATGAGCAAAATTTAGCACATTCGATTAAAGATAAACACATAATCTATTCATGTAGATAATACAACAGTACACAACTCCTTAGTAGATTAGGAAGTAAAAAAGACTCTGTATCCGTAGTCATCTCATTTGTTTACGATCCACAAGCATTCTGAGCCTTTTGTGGCTCCCTTTTCCAGGCCGTTCAGCAACTGCCTTAGTTAATCCACTTCGTAACGCCCCAAAAACCTTCTGGCCCTTTGTGGCTTTCGGGCGTTTGTTGTTTGTAAACCAACCATCCCGCGCCTATCATGGCCTATCTTCCCATCCTAATCTCCCTTAAATTGATATTTATAACGACGTTCAAATTTTGTTCCAGGTATGTTCGTGCTTCACCCGTTTCCACACAGCGAGTTTCCAAAGCGGAGCGAGACTTTCAGGTTTTCCACAACTCGTCCATGCATGCATTATATATAATCGTGGCATAACACGCGCAACGATAGCCCATTTCTGCGACCGCGAAACAACTCTTTCAAAAACAGCCGCTAAACATTTGCGAACGCTGGCGAACAATTCACAAAGTGCGTGTCGGGTGTTGACATGAAAAGGTTTGCCGTGTGTTAAGTGTTATTGTTATTGCCCTGCCATAGGGGGCGGTGTAGCGATGTGCTTAAGCGATATGCTTTAACGAGGGGAAAGTCATGAAAAAAAAAACAGCGCGCCGCCCATATGTGCCGACATATGCCGGTAGAAATTTGCGCAAGTTAAAACAAGATCTAAATTTATGATACTAAAAAAACGCATTAGAGCGTTATTTATTTAGTTAGAATACGAGAATGGTGCCTCACAAAATGGATTATACCAATTTTACAATCAAGTTAACGCTGCGTTTTGTGAATCCGGGAGGCGGCTAACAAACGGAGGCGGCGCGTAAGGAATTTATGAGCGAATTCTTTGCACGCTTCGACGATGACTGATTACCTAGGAAGTCCGAAATATTAAACATTGAAATAAACAGTTCTTTTTTTTGTTTACTCTTCGTAGAAATGCAAAAAAAGTTGAGTTTTTCCTAAACTAAAGTTACTGCACTTTAGTTTAGGAAATACTGAACTTTAAGAATATTCTGAATATATTAAAAGACTCGGAAAAATGAATTTCAACTTTTAAATATACCCGAGTTTATTTATATATCCGAAATTTTTCAAAACCCTGATATTAGTTTTTGAAAACAGTAATTGTTTATTTCATCTAAATTGATTCAACTTTAGAATGTGTGCTGCGTTAAATGAAACATAGCATTTAAATGATGGTTTAACAATTAACAAAACAATTTCCTTGGAAAATCAGTCATTACAGATGAAATTAATGTGTTCTTCGTAAAACTAAGTATGGGTACAGTGAAGCCTGCCATATGAAACTATCTAACTCACAAGGAGAGTGTCTCAATTGTCCAACACGGAATTGAATGAAATGTTTTGTACGTGTAGTACATACATAGAAATAAATTGTGTTAACGGGATTTTATGCCGTTTTGAGCCGTTTTCTCAAGTTTGATATATATACTATTTGCAGCCAAAGACTTGTCCGAAAACAATAAAAATATATATTAAACGCTCACCTGAGTAGTATAGTAGGTAGAGCTTCGGTTTACCACGCAGGCGATCAGGGTTTTAATTCCCGGGGTGGACACCTTCCAGTGTGAATTTATTATTTAATAAATTAACATAAAAATCACTTATAATTTCACACCATTAAAAATTCACATAAAAATCCACACATACAAAAATCACACTCAACAATCATTCAACAATCGCAATGCGCAACCCATCAAATAACATCCAACACACCACAAGGAACCACTGACTTCAACACTGCATCTCCACATCAAGAATCTATATCAGCAACAAAACAAAAAACAACAACATCACATTACAATCACAACAATATAACATGTAACAAAAACAAACAATAAATAAAAAAACATGTATATTATTATATATTATTATTATTATTATTAATATTAATATTATTTTACACATAAAACTTTGTTAAAACCGAAACCCGCGGTTTCTATATTGGTTTTCCTGTTTTCGGGTTAAGGTATATCCGAACCAGGAAGCCTATTTTATAATTTTCCCTTTATTTTTCATGTATAGATAATTGATTAAATTGTGAATCATGGAAAATGGGTAATTTTTAAAAATGCTAACTTATTTTACAATTGAGACAAAGTTTCATTATTTGTTTATCTTTTAGAAAATGCATTACGCTGCAACATTTTATTCCCTGAATTTTCCTAGCACATGTACGTGCCTGAAATATCTAATTCATCTCAGCATTTTATTGAATTTGCAAGTAAAGCGTAAGGAAACACAGTAGGCAACCCTTTTCGAATAGACAATGGTGGCGCAAATGTTGAAACTCTCACAGAAGGTTGAAATTTGATGTGTACATATCAAGGTGAAACGAAGACGTGCACGTCTGAGTAAAAACAGTAAAGCAGTCTTACATCTACCGTGCCCACCAGGAGTTTGTATATTTCTGATGCATTTTTATGATTTTAATGTACTATATGTGCATTAACGTCAGTCATAAAACTCGATAAATGTCGGATATATTTGTATACAACAATTGAAATGCACAAGGCTGGCAATGTCTATGATTTTTCATAGATTTTTATTACTGTGAAATGTCTTGGTATCAGTAGAGTTTCCGGAGAGGTAGATTTTTCATTCTCGGTTTTCTGTTTTTTTTAACAAGCGTTGTTTGTATCAGCTTTTGAATGTCGGCTTTAGGTATTTCCGAATATTTATTCAGAAGGAATAATAGCAAAACCGACAACGGTTTCTTTGACGGGTTCGGTTTTAAAGCATAAACCCTTGATTTAAGTGTTCGGATGTATTCAAATTCTTATCGATTTTTGCACAAAAACCTATGGTTATCAGGTTCAAGTATAACCTAATTATTATTCTGTAGGATTCAGAATAAATGTTTCTTAAGCGTATTTTTTGGTTTAGGTTGATTCACATGAAACCTCGGTTTTCGGGTTCGGGTATTTTTAATTATGTTTGCTATTACGGCTAAACCATATTTTGGTTTCTATGATGATTTTGTCAATCTAATTTTTAAAGTCTAGTTGTGTTACGTACACATTTCAGTATGGGTACATTTAATGATTTTATAAATAAAACTGGTCGACGACTAACTGTCGTCTACTGCATCTATAAAAAATCTTAATTGCCATATGTTCACACTCGATAATGCCATTATTTCATATATCACAAGAAAATATTTTAAAAATTGTACTGCGTCTATTGGAAAACGAAATAAATAAAATATTACAATATCAGATTCCAGAATAATCCACAATTAACTATACATTTGTTGTGTGATCTTTTCCCCATGTAACGGTGACAACTACAACCCTGTTTCCAGTTCTTACAGGCAAACCTGTAAGGAAATGTGTTCATAGTAGCACATAGCTGATAACGTGTAATTATTAACGGCAGACGCACCGATACCTGAAAACTAAATCTAATCATTTGATATTTTCATACATAATGGACGTACAAAATGAATAGTTAGCTTAGTGTTAAAATCTGTCAATATATATTTATTTATATCGCTTGAAACCAGTTTTACATGTTTTATCAATTACAGCAGTATCTTGTACAACGAGCATGAAATGGTAGCCGTTTACTCAAGATTACGAGGAATTGTACATAACTCGAATGAGAAAAGGCAATCCTTGCTATGGCTCTATTCAATTATTTTTCAATGTTATTTGTCATCTTAGAGGCTAACACAATTGATAAGCAGAAATCACGTTACTATGCACCCCCACCGAGAATCGAACTCGGGACCTCGTGGTCATCGACCAAACCACTCTGCCGCATGACTGGACTATTATGTATGAAAATAATAATTTCTTAATCAAAGCGATACCAAAATGTGTACATTATACCACAGTAGTAGAAAAATATTTATAAATGATTCCATTATTTAAAAATACTTCTACAATAAATATTTAATAGTGTTAGTTTTAAACAAAAGTTAGAATATTTTCCCTCAACTGTAGCATTACGCCGAACAATTTGCATTAAATGCCACAAATTAATACAACAATTGTATTCATTAACTGCGCCATGCAGAAAGATGAGAGTGTCGCGTATAAATATTCATTTCGCATTTGATTTACATCATTTCACTCAGTTGCTGCAAAACGACGATGGCGTAACGATGTGTATCTGCATGCGAGCGCGGAGCACTGGAGCACGCCCAGCCAATGATAAATTATGAGTAAATATTGCACTCAAACAGCGAGGAAAATGACCAAACTACTGGCGCGTAGTTTGCAACACAGCACAATGACAATTGTTCGTCGAACTTCGCCAACCGGCGTAGATACAAACTGATTTCACCCTCTCGCTGGCGTTGGCTGTGCACGAGTATGAATTCAATTATGCGATCGAGTACTGCATTATTAATTTAATTGGAATTAAAAAGCGCTGGGATTGCGCGTAAACAAACGCGAATGCGTCAGTGCAGACATTAAAACGCGAATAATTACATTCGACGCGTAAAACACACCATGCTGAAATATTACGTATAACATCGCAATCGTATTAGGACATTATTAAATTCGTGCTTCACTTCCTTGGCTCGCCGTGCCCTCGCGCCACCATGCTAATTGGATTTGCGAACAGGCACAATATCACCGTGTGCATTCATGCGCGCGATATACGTTTCGGGAGATGGCACCGCAAAGTTGTCTTGCGCGACGTTTGCGACGGTTACCGCCATTGGCAATTAATAATTCAAACACAACTTGCACACTGGCTTTGGCTTCGTGCTTATTAGTTCTTTATGTTTGCTATGGTGGAGGCGCCTGCCGCGAGCACGTGTATGAGGCTAACAAGTGTAAGAGTGTCGGTGATGGTTGGCGGGTGAGCGGGCGTTTCGTGCGTAGTCTGCGGTTTTCCGCCATCCGGCTGTATTATAATTTGTAATAATAACGTGGCATTTTCTGTCTGCACCAAGAGAGCACGTGTATGAGAAGAATGGCATATGGTTGTAATTTTCGGGAGGGGTAAGGAGGGTTTGCAATGTGTGTGTGTGTGCGAATCCGAAATGTTGGGAGATGTTAGATTATTTAACATGTGTTTTCCAGGGAAAGTTAGGAAGCCAAATTAATGCGCATATCATCGTTTTTGATTTATGAATTCCACTAATTTATATTATAGTGATATTACTAGTTTTTTTTTTGGGTTTAACATTTACATTAATGTAAGATTAAAGTTGGATTAAAGTTTGTTTAGGATCCTATAGAATTGATTTGGTTAGGTTTTCTTAGGTTTAGTTTGGTTATGTCTGGTTAGATTTGGTCAGGTTTGGTTAGGTCAGATAGGTTTAGTTTAGACGTCAATTAGGTTTCGGTTACGTTAGGGCTAGTTTTTGGTTCTGTTTTGGTAAGCTTTCGGTATTATTTCTGTAAGGTTCGGTTAAAAATGGTAAATGATTAATGTACATTTATTTTTTTAATGTTTTGTTAGCTTAGGTTTGTACAGTTTTCGTTAGGTTACCACAGGTTACCGTTAGCTAAGCGGTGTTAGGATTGCTTAGTTTCCTTAGCTTAGGTAAGTGCTCTTTAGATTAAGTTAGGTTAGTGCAGAATATGTTGGATTAGATAACATTCTCTCCTTGGGAGAGATGTTGGGTGTTGGGAACCGTTAGTGCCCGCTCGTTGTTTATTTTCCAAGTCTTCTTAAGTTTTATTAGGGTCTATAGAGAGCATAGATGTTTGAAAAATAAGTTAAATGTTTGGACAGCGATTGACATTTATGGCGTGCATGGCGTGCATTTTACTAGTTGGGTGACCCTTTGGAGCGTAGCCGATTTGATGGTATTTTCTTAGAGCACGTCCGGTGGTACCTTTCCATCCACCAACTTCCCGCAAATAGGGCAGGCTCGACTTGCAAGTGTGTAGCGCAGATTTTTTAGCGAAGCTGTGCCCAAGGGTAGTATTTCATTCATGGCACATATTGTTAATGTTGAGAGTGAGTGAGTGTTAGGCGTAGCAGTGTACCCAGATTATTCGAGGGTACGTAAGAAGAGTGGATGCACGAGGTAGAGTAGAAAGGTATGGGAAGTTGGAGGTGTGGGCCTCAGTCGAGGAATTCTAAGATTTTTGTAAATGAAGTTAGTCACAAGCTATACTTCATCGTATCAACTTCTCTCCGCAGCATAATCATTACTATCAACGGGTTCTTTTAAAATAAAAGATCCGCGTCGATACGCGGGTTGATGTTGCTCACAACATTAGGTTTGATACTAAAGCAATCGTAAGTTAAACATGACTAAATTTAATTCCACTTATATTAAATTAATATTTCCAGAGAAAATGACTAAGAAGCATTTATTGCTTGTAAAAACAACAACAAAACACGCAAATAACGTTGGAAATGCGCAAATATTTGAATATTTAACCTAATTTAAAATTCATAGTAGTATCAAAGTTAGTTTATTATTTTCCATAATGAGAAATACGGCGGCGGAAAGTTCAACGCGGAAAAACGGCCGGCGCGGAAGTGGAAAAACCCTGCGAGCATATTCGCCAGGGTTTCGCAATCGTCAACGCAGGCATCTGCATCATCTTGAACCCGGCCCATCGTTTTGCATACGATTATTAAACGAGAGGCGATTACACTGAGAATAATATATCAGGAAAAACAGCGTTCCAAAAAAGGAACGAAACTTGGCAGCTCGCTAGCACAACCGGAAAACTGATTTTAAAGTGAAATTTGTTACACAATTTTATGAATATTAATTTATGAAAATACGCTTGTAATACTCTCACAAATATATTTTCAACGACAATTTTATGTATTTTTTAAGGTCAATAGAAGGTTTTTTTGCGTAATTTAGCTAAAAATTGTGCCGTTTTCCATGATTTTCTATAAATTATAGGAGTAATAAATGTGCGCGATGTCTGCATGTGTGTGACAAGTCAATAAGGTAGCAACAAAAGGCGCACGTTCATGGCGTGCCGCGGAGAATGCTGTGCATTTGCGAAAATGTAGAAAATTTCCATTTTACAGCGTGTGCCGGGGTTTTACCAAGATGCGCAAGTACACTCGTGGCGCTAAAACGCTGAAATATTGTCCATGGGCGCCCGGAAGTGCGCTAATAAAAGATGTTACATGCATTTGTCGCCAACACTACGCCGCCACGCATATCTCAAATATAAAGCAACAATAAAACCAGCGGCGGCGCAGTTTATTATGGAAAATCGAGTATATAAACACAACTAGCGGCAAGAGAGAGAGAGAATGCATGACGAAAACTATCGATATATGTAGTTGCCTTTTTTCTGTTCAGCTGCTGCCTTTTGTGTGTGCCCCTGGATTTTTATTTATCCATAGCACTGGCGGTCAATTGAGGCGTGCTGCGCCTAGGAGCGTGGAAATCGCGGAAAATGCTCCGAAATGTCCGCATCGATGAGTTCCGTCAGATTCCCGTGTGCATGCTTAAATTCCGAACGTCGATTCTGCATGGGCAAACATCTAAAATCGTTTGAAAAAACATCGCAAAACGGTATTTTTCTTCGACGATACACGCCAATTTTGATTTTCTGTTACTTGACTAGATGCAGGGGATTAGATGCCGACGACGAATTCGATTTGATTTTTCCTCGCGCTTGGTGATTTGTGTATTTGCGTTGCGTATATTTCGAGTTCGGAATTCAATTAGATACGGATGAAATAACGCTGAAATTTTCCAGCGTTGCGTCTCTCGAGGGATTTCTATGTCAACGTAGACTCACCTGCCGCTAATTTTCTACGACGAAAAAGGTTTTCACTTTGAAAGTCTATTTAAATATTACTTAATTGAGATGTATCTGAAGAAATATGTTTTGAGGTTGTTGAAAAATCTGTGTATTACCGACACATGGCATTAATCTTGTTCCTAATTTTTATTTATATTTGTACTCTATATTTTATAAAATACATTAATTGTTATTATCTTACTAAACCATATTATTTCTCTTTATTGAGTAAGTACATTTACATTGTACAAGTACATTTAACAAATGTAACAAACATTTAGTTTGCAATAAATTGTCGATCACGGTTTACAAGCCGGAATATCTTATATGTACACGAAATAAATGGAAATAAATATAGTGAACCAACTCAAGATGAATTTGAGTATTTATAGACCTATGCGAAATGTTGATGATGTGCGCACCTCTTCTAGAAAAGAAATCCTAGAGGGATTCTAGATCCCCTCAAGCATTGGATTAGTGGATTACCCTTGTAGGGTCAAGGAGTACTAGGATTATAAATCGAATGTCACGATCGAATTTTGCGAACTACCAAAATATTAACTACATTAAAATATTACTTAATTTATGATCTAACCAAAGAAAGAGGTTTACAACGTTTGGAAACATCTTTTCTTTCTGTGATATGAAATTAAACTGTATTATATTTGTACATCACATGAAATTATATATCACACATCAATTCCAGGGAAATATGCGTATCTGTTCCTTTACCCTGCTAAACGTCTCTCCGTAGCGGGACCGATCATCGTGGTTCAAATCGACGTCGGGCACTTCTCCGCGGGCTGACCATCGCGTGTTCACTTCAACGTCGGGCTAATCATCGTGCGGACACTTCATCGTCAATATTATAAAACATGAACGGCTGCTTTAATTATTATAAAAATTTGCAGTATTAATGATTATTACATTAGCTACCAGATTCTTTTTGAATTTTTGAAATACCTCATTTTTTGAAATATATGTAATTATATTTACCTTATGTATTATGAAAGCCATGAATGTCCACATTCAATGGAAACACTTTTATACCAAGTAGTTTTTATTTAAACAATATCATTCCTATGATAAGCAATCAATAGAGCAGGTAGTAAGTTCACTATCGGCACGGCTTGTCGGTTCGACCCTCGGACGGGCATCGATGCTGGTAGAACCGTCAAGTTTGAGAGCAGGTAGAGAAATATCCAACTGTGCATCCAGCAGCAGCTTCAGTTTCGACTTGATAGATTGAATATGTTCAGCCAACGCGCACAAAAAATCAATTCACAACCGTGAGTACTGCAATTGAGTAATTGTCTAGGTGACGGATAAGACAAGAATGATTAAAATACATGAAGTTTTCATCCTATATCATCCTACCAACTTATAAGAATATATAACTGCAAATCATTAGGAAATTGATAATTCCTAGAGCAAAGTATTATAAAATACCAGCTACGCTAAAAAAAACCAAATATTAGAAATAGTTCAGATCCCTTTATTGCGGCTATTGGCTTGAATAATGCGGTTCTACCCGTCCGAGGGTCGAACCGACAAGATTGTGAATTTACTACCTGCTCTATTGATTGCTTATCATTGGAATAATATTATTTAAATACAAACTAATTGGTATAAAAGTGATTCCATTGAATGTGGATTGAAATTCCGCTTAGAATGATACCAAATTTTGATATGAAAATGTAATTTATAATGTTTTATTAACATCTTAATTTCAACGCTTCCATGTAAGGAATATGGTAAATATAATTACGTGTTTTTCAAAAACTATATGAGATATTTCAAAAATTCAAAAATAATCTGGTAGTTAATGTAATAAGCATTAATACTGCAATTTTTTATAATAATTAAAGCAACCGTTCATGTTTTATAACTCTGACGATGATACACCATCCCGATGAAATTTTACGACGATGATGAGTACCCTCGATGGTCTACCCGCGGAGATGTGCCCGACGTTGAGATGAACGACGATGAACAGCCCCAGACCCCGTCTCTCTTGCCCAAAATAACTGTAGTTTGGCGTGCTGTTTTGTTTATTACGTAATTAGTAAAATGAGTTCTTGTAATGGTTCTGTATAAATATGAAATATATTAATACTAATATAATATGTACATACGGTTTGCAGTGAATTACTTCATAGTCGTTGGCGTTTATCTCGATATATTGGCGTAAAAGCATTTTCGTGATGTTTTCTTGTATTGTTACGTCTAACGGCATTACTTTGGTTTGATCTTTTCTTCGTGGCATGTTACTTCTCCGAGTCAGGTTATATGCATATCTCAATACACACTAGTCTCGTTGCACATCAATGTTTGCGTTAATCACTGAAAATATAAAATATATAGAAATATACCTAAAATTACAGAACTAGTCAATCTTGTTATAATTACATTCACGTATAACAAAATGAAAAGTGAAAATGATTGTCAGTTTTTAAGTTTTTTCTTCTGAAAACGTGATTCGAGCGGGACCCTTCTATGTAAGACATCCGAAATTCTTCTTTAGTTGGCATGATAGGAAATTTCAAATTTGTGTTGTTCAGAACCGCGAAAATACCAAGGCCACGCTCGACCAAGGTAGGGTTAGAACTAAAGATAGGCGGACTTGAAAAA
>JAODAC010006309.1:0-30599 GCA_027575185.1 Mimaenictus wilsoni
TTTTGCATGCATTCGCCGAAATATAAGAGTAAATCATGTTTAGATGCGCTTAAACGACGTATTTTCGCGCAAAAAGTATATATTAAATACTTAAATTTAGTCCATTAATAAATATTGTTGACACGACTGCATGCATTAAAATTGATTTTGATCTGTAAGGTTCTACCGAATTAACAAACTTTATTTATTTCTATGGCCATAGTAATAAACGAATAAAATATGAAAATTATTAAATTTTACAACAACAAAATACTGGTAAAACTTGGAAAACTACGGGCGTTGACAACTTTTACACAATTTCAAATATTATTGCATGTTCTATATCGGTATTACTACTCCAGACATTTTCTAGAGCAAATGTTTCCAATCTTTTTATAGCTGCGCCTCCCAGTTTTTACTCTACTTTTTGACGGCAACCATGTATAAATTATTTCTTCCTGATAATCTAATGTCACCATAATGCTCAATGTACATAATAAACTTAATATACCATAATATACAATATTCCAAAGCGGACTCCCAAGTAAATTCTCCCGCCTTCCCTGAGACTAGTCAAATACTCTCACTGAATACTGACCAGGTGGAATTAGACGACAAGTCTGGAAATATACAGGGAAACGAGCTTTTTGCAAATTAAATACTCGTGACGCGTCCAAGTCTGCCCTGAAAGGAACCCGTAGAAGGTGGGGAAGAACTTCTCCTTGAAAGTTCATGGGGTAAACTCCAACTAATGCTAAATATAATCACGAGACCAAAAGCGAACAATTACCCTTTGAGAAAGGGGGAAAGAACTAATCCTATATGCCTGCGAAAAATACTCTTGAGCTTCATTATTCCAAATTTAGTGATCATCTTCAAAATAAAATACGAAACAACTCAAAAAGACATGTAAGATTATTATCTTGTTAGAAAGTTGAAGGTACATTTCAAAAGAAATAACTTACCAAAATAAATAAGAATAAATATACTGGAAAATTCCATGTTCTTGCAACAAACAAAAATCGTCCCTGTCGCTTCACCTCCTCGTCGGCCTGCCGTCCCTCCTGATTACAATCACTATCGTCATATCCCAATCCAAACACTTCGCGCATCGTTTTAGCAAACCCCTAATTACGCACGCGAATAATAATCAACGCACAAAGCCCACGGGCAAATAGTCCCATCGCGCACTTGTCGCGACCAAAAATAACTTCTTAAAAAAAGACTCCAAAAAAGACACGCATCCGATGAAATTCACGGTTACGTCGCCTTTTTTCGGTTCTGATGAAAGTTCAGCCTCGTAAGTGTTTGCGTATGCAAATGACGTCGTCGCCTCGACTCTGTTTACCTACTGGCCGGTTTCCCTAGTTCTCCGAGCTGGTCAGTCGGAGCGTTGTACGGACCACCGCTCTCTTCCTCCACACGTAGTCCACCGGTGCCTTTCTTGCGATGCTTCTTCCTCTTATTCCTACCAATGACAATTCTGATACGAATACCACTAAGCCAATCGTGTGCAAACACTGACAATTCCATTTGGGCATGTGATGCACAGCCCCGAAAAACAAGGCAGAAACCGCCCTAGCGCAATTCGTACTCAACTCGTATCAGCAGCAACACCAGGGACATGTTAGGTCAAAATGGCGACGCCGATTACGTATCGTGCGGAAACTGGTTGTTGGTGAGCTGCTGCAGGGATAATTAACCAAAACTTGTTATGCAACTATAGATGTAGACGAGGCATGCAGTGATTGTTGTTTGAGTCTACTTAAGCACGAATGCACGGAGAGTCATGGTCATGGTGTGCAGACTTCATATTGCCATTGCCAATGCCACTGGTATAATTATTTGAAATAATTATTAGTCCCAATGATTGGATAAGATGTAACCATTTACTGTGCGCAGCTTTGTCAAATTGCATTGAATTTCTTCGTTGAGAAACCTGCAACAAATCAATTTTTTACAAATAGAATTTTACATAGTCATCGGTGATTTCACAATGCATTGTTAGATGTTGTTAGCGTGATTACATTGTTGATATTTTTAGAATTATTGTCATATGATTACGCATAATGGTCTAGTGGTTAACTGTTTGATCATTCGTTTTAGATAGATTCAATTTTGATTTTATAGGCTTGTGGTTGTGTGAAATCTATATTGTGTGTAAAGGAATGCCAATAAAGGTTGCATATATAGATAGATTCAATTAGGTCCAATCAGGTTAAATTATATTAGCTGAGCAAAATTAATTCGGTCAATCTTAATTAAATTAGGGTAGGATAAAAAGATTAGATTAAGTTACGTTGGATCAATTTAGATTAGGTTGGGTTAGGTTAGGTTAAATTAAGTTAAGTTAAAAGTTAGGTTAAGTTAGCTTATGTTAGGATAAGTTAAGTTTGGTTAAATTACTTTAAATTTGTTTAGGTTGGGTTAAGTTAGGTTATGATACGTTAAATGGCCCTTTGAAGGCGGTACTGTGTTGGCTATATTTCACACACATACTGGTTATACGAGGTAGGGCCTTTTCTAAGTTCCCTATTTGTACATTCAGTTCATCCCTAGTTGTAGATTCAATTACACGTTTTTGGTTGATATCCCAAATGCACTCTGACATCAAAATAACCAATACAATCTTCTGCGGGTTAATAGATCCTAGGGCGTAGGGCTTCCTTCCATGAAGAAAATGTTTTCTGCCGCGCCCGTGAATACTGGAGGTAATTCACACTCCTCACTTGCCCTCTTGTCCATCATGAACAGGTTAAATTAGGTTAAATAAAATTAAGTTAGGTTAAGTTGAATTAAAGTAGGTTAAGTTAGGATAAGTTAGGTTAAGTGAGATTAAATTGGGTTAAGTTCCCTAAAATCACAGAACACGTCTCTGGATGGTACATAGTTGGCATAGCTGGTATACGAAAAATAAGTATTTTATTTTCAAGCCAAAAGATCCATCGGGATCCACCAGGATGCAAGTAGAAAATTTTAAATTTTGTTATTCTTCGAATCGCGGAAATATTTCACAAACTCGTCAGTATTCCTGAGCAGGAATGAGTAACCTTCTTTATGACCAAGCCAATAATATGTAGAATAATGTTGCCGCAACGTAAATTTGATTTACAAACAATAAGATCAATGTTGTAGGCGGGATGATGAGTCCCTTTATGACATCATTAACCTGCGGGTCGTCCAAAATTTAGCGCGGTTTAGCTGTTCATCGTCGTTCATATCAACGTCGGGCACATCACCGCGGGCAGACCATCGTGGAGACTCATCATCGTCGTAAAATTTCATCGGAATGGCGTATCATCATCAGAGTTGTAAAGCATCTTAATTTCATAGCTTCCATGTAAGGTATATGGTAAATATAATTACGTGTATTTCAAAAACTATATGAGATATTTCAAAAATTCAAAAAGAATATGGTAGCTTTTTATATTAATTAAAGCAACCGTCCATGTTTTATAATGCTGACGATGAAGTGCCCTCACGATGGTTAGCCCGACGATGAACTGAACCCGCGATGGTTAGCCCGCGGAGAAGTGCCCGATGTTGATTTGAACCACGATGACCGGTCCGGCTACGTTTAGCGCGGATTGACCAGCACATATCAACACTACTCATCGCAAATCCAGAACACTGAATGACACTGAACCCTGCAATATATTTAAATTTTTCCCAACCATAAACATACAAGAAAATGGTGGAAATACAACAAGATCGTACGTATCCACCTAGAGTTCCCGGGATTATGTGTACTCGAATACAAAAGAATGACAAAGCTGCTTAGCATATTCTAGTGGAAACCTTTCCAACTTAGTTGGAGCCAATGGCAAATAGGCTTATATAAATATACATACCCTAAGAATTGTCAAATATCGTTTTTTATTTATAAAAATATTCATATTTGAAATATTCATATAAAGATGGAGACACCTGCCTATATATTCCTTATAATCCTTGTGTACATATATTTTTTAGTTAAGAAATATATATTTTAAGTCTACCCTAAATAAATAATAACAATTTTGAGTTAAAGTAAAAGGGTTTGAAGCAATATTGTATAATTAATCAGAATCCAATTTAGCTAATCATTTTAGTAGATAAATCCTCTACGTCTACGATGTTTTGACGGGTTTATCCTATGTAACTATTTACAAAGTCAACATTAATCAACTTACAGGAGACCATCTAACGCACCAAATGCGTACGTAATTCCATAATGGCATTAATACCACCAAAAAGCGTTGAAAATGAATCGAAACCACTTCGGATGCACTTTTGTTCACACAAAATTCGTCTCTGTCGGTGTCACTCGCGTAATGGTGCACGCTTGTATCCTTAATTAACACCCGAAATTTACTATCGATTGATGGCGTTCATTAAACACCAATAATCGCGTCCACTTTAATGATCGCTATCGCATTCTGCAGACAGCTCGTTATGTGATTATTTTTCGGATGTTGCGAATCCGTGAAACCGCGAGGGTTAGGATGCTGAAGGTAAATAATAGACAGCGCCACACAAAATATACACAATCGCATGCAATTCATGATAACAAAGACTGAATTCAAGGTTTTAGTCCACATCAATTCATGTACTCATTTTTCGTTAATAAATAAGATTTTTTAAAGAATATCTTTAAAGGAATATTTTTAATGAAATATTTTTAAAGGATTCATTTCTAGTTTTAAATGGAATTGGACTAGTTAGAATAATTAGGTACTAAACATGATGACACTAAAATGGTTAATTAGTTCGCATAATAATTATTGACATTTAATATTGGCTTGCATTTCAATGTCCTGAAAAGGTCCTGCCTGAAATGATTGCAATCACTCTCGCCATAAACTTAACACTTGTCAATTATCTCACTCACAAACAGCTAATTACTGCAGCTAATTATAATTTACGTGTCACCACACAAAAGCAAATTATACCAAATTATACTTCGCATCTCAAAAATGTACATACTTAAATCCCACTTCTGAAATTCACTATTTAATAGGCAAAGAACTGAAACTAACAATCGTTCTGAAACTAAGAAAGTAGACAAGTTTACGAAAATGAAGACTAATTAATTTTATGAAGACTAATTTTTATGATATAAAAAATCACTGATAGAATATTAAGGTTATGTATGGAATAAGTACAATCGATTGTAAATTACAACGTATCATCTACGTTCAGCTCCTATGAAGAGAAGAAGGAAATTATTGATGATGAAAAAGATTGTACGAACCGGAAAGTTGCTTCACGCCACAATTGCAAATAAATTCGAATATTTTATATCTGAAGATGTATTGCTACAAATAAAACCAAGCCTAATGAGAATTTCGGAATTTCTGGGCAATTTTAAGTTCTGAAACTAAGCAAGCAGAAAAGTTTGCAATAATGAAGGTTACTTAATCTAATTCCACCAGTACAAAAATGACAATCCATAGGATATGTTTGCATTGCTTAATAATAATCGATACTGAAATGAGTATATTATACAACAGGAGTAGAAAAAGTAATTACAAAATAATTACTATGTGCTTCAATTCTTGTTTCACCCGTAAACATGTTACCACGTGTTCCTGGTCAGTTAAGTGAAATTTCATCGACTGTCACTTCAACGCTGACAGATTATCGCCGCGCGTGTAAAGGAAAAACGGATGGCTCAATTGGTGGTATAGTTTTGCAACGAAATATGACAGCGATAATATGAGGTTGTCAATGCTGATAAAAAAGGAAAGACTATGCAACTTCAGCATAAATTTATCTGATAAGCTCCCAATCACCGCACAGAAGTTGTAAAGTTTACAATGTTTGTTAAATCTATTTACATACCTCTCAACCATCCCCCTTTTTTTTAAGAAAAGGAATGGTGACTAGTTACCATCCCACTTGACCTCATGTTTCTATATCTCATTTGTATTCCAATTGATAATAGTTGATCTCTTTCAAGGATCCCTTAAAATCCCATGCGGTACACCGGATTGTGTATCGGCAAGCAAATCCCAAACTCAATTCCTAGTCTTCTTGTCTCATTGTTACTCCCTGGGGTTTACTATCCACTAACCCTTACTCGAATTTGCAGTCAAAAGGACAAGATTATTCCTGTGTTCACAAGTATGTCTTTGAAGATTCCTCCGTGGGTTAATTACCAGAAAACGTGTTATACAACTAGGTAAGCAGCAACAGACGTGTCGGGAGCGATTGTTTTCTAAAGCAATTTAGTAGCGACTTCTACTGATTGTGAATGAGAACCTTGGCAGCGACACACTATGGTCAAGTGCATCTACATTATTATCATTGGCAATGTCAGACATTTAGAATTACAATATTTGCATACAAATGGCTATTACTCGGAGGCTTACTATTATAATTTCTTCCCATAGACATAGAGATACATCACTTTCTCTTTGAGTTCAGATGAGTGCACCGTTTTGCTGAGACGTTCTTAGAAGCTGTTGTGATATTAAAACAAGTAGGTCGATCCTAATTGACTAAAATTGTTTAAATGTGTATTTTTCAATTTTTCTTCAAGGTTAAAGGAGCTAAAATATAGAAAAGTTATTCTTTCTAAGGCTGGATCCTCCTAGATGTAGAGTGACGACTTTCAACCTTTTCAAACTATGAGTACAATAGCAACATATGAATTAGTCATAAATGGATTTTCCATCAAAGTGTACAATAATTGATAATATGGCATTATCTATCTTACTATTTCAGATAATGGTAACCACAACCATTGTTACTACGTCAATTTGAAGTTGGACCATTCAACAACAGCAACGACAGCTGGGCTGTCGTAAGCTAATGTTCCATTTTGAAACTGATTACTTATCTTTCTTGGTGTAAATTGATGTTAGTCAGCTTTATATTACTCAAAATGAATGATGTAATTATTACAAATCGTTATAAAGAGAAAGAAAAATCCTGATGGATACTAATTTATACATATATGTGAATATCGATCCTACTTTCCTGACTTAGAATCATATGTAGAGAATATAGCCGCGCCATGTCTAAATATAACGTAAGCCTCTATACGATATTCATAGAAGTATCGCGGACGAACTTCGAATAAGACAGACCTAAAATACATTTCCAGTTATAACAAATTCTGGCCCTGCCTTTAGAATGATGAACATGTAAGACTCTAGCCAAATGTGGGCACTAATGTAAACTCTTGTAGATACTCATAAGAGGTCCTGGAACGACTCTAGAGTTGCAAGCAATCGATTCTACGTATGAAAACTTTCAAAGAAACGACTAAGAATAGGTTATAGGAGTTATAGGAGGCCAGTGAGGGAGCAAGTCTCTTGTGAGCCGCGATTAGACTGATCTTCTGTCCGGCTCCAACTGCCTAACCCGAAAGGAGTCCAAGGTTATGAACAACATATTTGGAATAATCTGCACGAGCAGATTTTGTACTCCGACGTCTCCGCGACGTTGAGACATAGCCTGCATAGCTCACTGGACTCCTTTCCCGTCCTTCTCAGATGGTACCTTAGGACACCATGACCTATTATGAATGTCCAGTGAATATTTTTAACCTTTTGGTTGTTATGAGGTTTTAGTATACGTTTTGTCTGACTCATACCGGGAGTGTTTTCCCTGGGTTTTCGTCTTACCACCTCTTCCCATAGATGAATCTCCCTCTTCCACCAATCAATGGTTGGACCACCAAACCTGATCCCGTAAGCTTACTTCTTGCCCCCCTGTATTGGCTAGTTCATCAGCCATGTCATTGTCACGTCATGAATACCATACATGACACCTATTCATTTGTATCCTATCCAATCTTTGTGATGCATGTGATAACATAAAGTTCGACTTCACAACATTAATTTCTGATCAAGTCCTCATTACTTGGTAACTGATAATGGCTGAATTCGATTGTTCGCCCCACCTTATATTATCATATCTCCTGGGGAAATTCATGACAACTTACAAACAATTGTTCGGAACAATTTAAATCATACCTGGAGGCAAACAAAACATCTATTCCCTTTTTGATATTCGCACCGGTACCACCCATAAAAATCAACTTCTAAGACTAGCCGGGAGTTCAACGGTCATTCTCATTCTTAAATCTATCAAACAAAAGGCACATTTATTACAATGCGTTGAGATTACCATGAGATAACTATCGTAACGACCAAATAATGAACGAAAATCGACGCACATAAAACGCGTCCGTCTGCACCGCCGTCGGTAGTCCATCATGTCCGGCTCCACAATCCCACTCTACGAACTGATAATATCATCGGGGATCATCGCCGAGGCGGGCAGCAGGTCAGTCACGACGCCGGCGACGACAAACAAACGCCAGTTGCGTTTATAATTCAGCGGCCGCGACAACGGGCCGCGCAATTCGCAATTTTGCGGTGGCCTTGCCGGCTGAGCGAGCAGAAAAAAATTCAACGCACACTCGCGCACTTTGCGAGAGGCGCGATCGGCAATAATTTTCCGCGTTTCACCATTTTACTACTGTCGCATGCGTTAGGTGCCTGCGTCGCGACGATTCCCGGTTTTCCACGCAGATGATTAACAGCTTGCTCCTCTTGCATTCCAGCAGCGTGTTCATGTGAATTTTTGCGCCCGGTGCGTTCAGTTTAGTGACTAAACATGATTACATTCAGCGCACATAGTTGTTTACTCGTTTTAAGCGTAAGTTATTTGTGTAAATTTTATTTTTACCTTCTATTATGCTTTATTAGGCTGTGTGTCATTTCTAAAAATGGTCTTGTACATTGGGACACTTAAAAATAACAGGAAGTTATATGCTTCATAACCTAACTTCAAAACTATCCTAATAACATTTGAATTTGTATTTTGTTGATTTTATTACCCGTGTCAACATGATTCAATGTTTATTGTCATTCAGTCATGGAACTCATCGAAACAAACTTCATTAAAACTAATTTCAAGGAACCTTTTAACGCAGTCGTTCAAAAAATGATACACTTTCTGGATCGATTCAACTAGACTCTAGAGTCGATTATGTTAGACTCTAAGTGCATGTGTTTAATTTCTGATGGGTTTTTTCAAACATTGGTTTGAAACTGTTAACATTTATGTACTTTACATTTTTAGTCGTTTTTATTTTGAAGATTTTTGTTTTTATTGTGTTGATTTTCGTTCGGGACCGATTTGAAAAATGTAATTTTTAAGCCCATATACTTAGTGATTTTGAATAGATTCAATTACTGATGGGGGTAGAAATTATTTTCGAAGATCTAAACATTTATATTTGTGCAATGTTTGGTATTCATTTCACGAAAGAAGAAATCACTTTTGCTTCAGGGATAAAAAATAGCATCATCATCAATTAATTGATTAAAAAGCTAACAATGAGTCGGACACGGAATACATGGGTTCCATTCCCAGGGGGGTCAACTTTTTAAATATTTTTTTATTTTGAATATTTATATTTGTACAATGTTGATTTTCTTCAAAATCAGTTCAAGTACATGTCTCGAAACTATTTTTACTCTTTCCTTCAGAAATCATAGAAGAATGTCAACTTTTGTCAATTTATTAATTCAGAAAGTAAATTGTAATTTAGACACAGAGTACTTGGATTATATTCTACGTGTGGATTCATTTTTTAGGTTGTCTTCATTTTGGATGTTTATGTTTGATGGTTTTCTTATCGGATCGGTTTGGAAAACTAGGACAGACTATAAGAGCATAGGTTTAATTCCTGTCAGGTGACCAATAATCAATAAAGAATACTATGTTACACACTCAGAACACATGGGTTCTATTCCTAGCATTGGTGGGTACAATTTCTGACGAGGTTTTTTTTCGAAAACCAAAAATCACAAAATATATATTTTTACTTTTTCTTTCGAAAATTTAAAAATGCATTCTTTTGTCAATTAATTGATTAAAAAAATCATAAATATCTTTGAATGTAGTTTAATATAAATTAATAAATCTTATCAAACTAGAACAGCATTCATATTTATTTATAATATGTAAATAAATAAATATGAATTTTGTTCAAAAATCATTAGTGTCGGTATCATCAGAGAATATAATTATTGATAAGACCAAGAATAATTTAATGATCTTAAAACTGAATATGCGGTGTTTTGCGAAAAGCAACACAATTAAGAGAAAATTAACAAAAAAAAAAAGCAAAGGTCAATACAGAAAAACATTTTCTTATCGAAATTACTTCAAAACCTTTTCTTATCACATCTAATACCCCTCTTTATATAGAATAATTTTTCATTTTACAAGTGCGAAAAATGATCTAAATAACTCCAGTCATTTTCCCGCACAATTTTCCGTTTATTCAATGTTAGGATCTTTTGCATATCGTTCGGCTACCCTTGGAAATTAGCGGGATTAGAAGATATATCATGAAATAGTAAAAACATATAAAAGTTAATTTTATGTTATATATTTTAGCTTATCAGCTTATCAGTGGTCCAGTGCAAAGAGGATACAAAGATCTACTTCCCAGATACGTCTCCAGCAAAAGCCACCCCGACACCAAAGATTTCAACTATTTCGACGCGATCTGCTCCAGACTGCGTAGGGAGCTTCTGCAATGAAGTCAAAGACTATCCCTTGAAAGACCCTGATAAGCTGATGGATGGCCACCCTGAACTTCATCGTTTCTTCGACGTTGAAGATATTCCTGTTATCGACATCGCTCAAAGGGGACAAATGGACCCGGATAAGGAGGAAACTCTCTGTGAAGTCTCGGAAAGAATACTTACACCTGTAAAGGGGAATAACACTAAAAATGAAGAGTGTGTCATCTACCAAGGAGAGAAATATCAACAGTACATCTATACTGTGTCTTGCCAGTATGTATCCCATTTTCATTTATAAATACCAGTGAAAAGAAATATATTTTTGTTTGATTTACCAAGCATCGACTTCTAAAGTCAATGGCTCTATTCAATTCTTTGTCCATATATAATCCACCGGGTATCGAACCGGTGGTCAGCAGTCATCAAACTTATCGCTGCGCCACTTGACTGGACGAGAAATATAATTAATTTGTTTTTGTTTTTCAGACATGAAAACTGTAAATTCAAAGGCATTTTCCCGAACCACTACCAAACGTATTGCAAACAGAAATACGTGAGAAAAAAGATGGTGATCCTAGATGGAACCAAGCCATCATTTGATATCTTTGACGTGCCATGTTGCTGCGTATGTGCATTAAAAACAGTTTACTAAGTTCCAGACAATCTCAGAAACTATGACCTCTAGTGGAATAAATCATTCTGCGGTTGTGCAACAATAGTGAGAATTTCTATTCACATTAATGTTTATAAATATATCTGAATAAAATAATGTTTAATCTTATCATATTCGACATAACGATAAAGATCTTGAACTGCCGCGAAGTTTAAAAACAATCTGTATAATCTATACCCCTGGCATCGAACCTTAGGTACATCATTTCTGGGGTTCATTCGTGAAGATAATCAGATTCGATAATTGTTTTTCTTAAAAAAGCATCAACAACTTTTCTTTTAATTCCCCCGATTGAATCTTTTCTAATTTAAAATATAATGAAGTTCTTATTGCGTTAGGAATGTTCAATTTTCTTTGTTATAGAGACTGTTAATAAGAAAAAATCTATTGAAATCAAAGTATATGAAATGTCTACGACGTAAAATATTTAAACTTATTAACAAGATAACTGTTGATAAAACCAAGAATAGAAATAATGATCATAGTGCGGCATATAAGATAGTTTATGACCCCAAGTATCTCATGATATCACTAGTCCATTTTAGCACAATTAAGCAAACAGTAAACAAAACTTTTACAAACATGAAAACAGCAAAAATTAACTGATTAAATATGTCTCTCTTTCCCTAAGGCATTGTGCAGGCTGAGACACGTGGCGCGCACGTCGACGATATAATACATTGAGTTAAATGTAGATCGACACACCTAAAGCATTAGACGTTGCGCCACGCGGGATCATTCGATTTTACAAATTACAAGAATCGCGAATTTGCCTTGATATCTTGCGAACAATTCAACATTTTTATTTCGTTCTTTTTGCATCATAAAGTTACACTCTTTGTCACCACCTAATTATTGTTACAGGTTGTTGTCAATTTTTATTTTATCAGAGCAATTTCTGCCGAAGTTGGTTGTTGATGCGCACGTGTGGTTATCAGATTTGTATTATATTGGTTTCAATGGAAGCGGACATCACCACCGCGTTTCAGCGATCAGAAGACCAAAAGCAAGAAGACAAGAAGAAATTCGGCTATCACCGAGTCTTGGAAAATCAGACATACTTATTCTTATCTATGTACTTCTCGGTCCGACGGCGTATTGACTATGTGCTGTCACAATTTATCTAGTTTCTATTTATTATTTATTTATTTAATCAACAACCTTTCTCTACCACGTAGTGGTGTAAGGGATTAGTAACTTTCTCCCGGCCCTACCAGTCTCGCTACTGATGCTACTGCTCTGAACTCTTGTGCATATGGGTTTTTCCGGGGACCGTTGCAAGCGAATCGCCCAACCTTCGTTCGCGTTTTTACCGCTAAGTCAGGAGTTCGCGGACGGCGCCGCAGCCGCTTGTTGAGTGGGGAGACCAAGTGGTCACACATCCAACGTTTAGCTACGTCCGACGTTGCTTAACTGCAGTGATCTAACGAGTACCCAGCTCCATAACGCGGCAAGCCGTCGTGTATTAAAATATATTTTCCTCGAAAAACAAATTTTATCGTTTTGAAAGAATCTTTATTGAATTCACACTGTATTTCTGAGGTAATTGATAAAAAATTCGATTACGAAATATGTTTGCAAACGTCGTTAAAAATGTACAATTTTATGCACCGACCCCATCATTAACCGGCAACTTAAGTTCAACTCAAGATGTCAACATGAATCGCATTTGATCACGTCCATACCTTTACAAATCCGATATCTTAATAGGTTATAAAATCGCGTAATTTGAACGCCTTCCTATTATTCAGTCGCGTTCTGTGTAATAACAGCTCATGGTCATTTCACCATAAGGGCGACGCCAAGTCGCGTTCTGTTTATCCAAAGCTTAAAGCTAACTGTGCGTATTTACCATTGCAAGCATAGGAAATGATGTACATAATTGCAATCCACTTTCCCGCCCAAATTTGTCTGTTGATGATGTGTTGAGAGCACTTGTAACTCGATTGACGGCGTTCATTAAACGCAAATCAAAACAAATAAACAGCAATTACTCGCGTCTACCATAATAATATGTTGTTATCACCAACGATGAACGCATCGTTATATTTTTTATTACGAAATTTGGCGCGTGAAATATTGGACATAAATACAAGACAATCCCTCGTAAAACAAAAATTGATAACAACTTGACATTTGTGTAGCTCCTTTCAAAGTCATTTTAATGGTACGTATAAAAAATGATATTAGGTAAATATTTAGCACCGTTTTTTATTACGTCCATGTCGAAAAAGTTGCTCGACATTCACCTTCACTTTTCAATTTCTTTCTTCGATAGACGAACTACTACTACTCTAAGAGATTAGTTGAACACTTCAACCGCAAAATACACGTTGGAACAACAACTTAATGTCATATAATTACTTAAGTATTAGCTGGTCGAATATTTCGTTCATAGCTTTAGTAATGATGGACATGCCTCATTAATATACATTTGTAGACAACCTGCAAACTTTTCGGTGAAAGTTTATTTTTATTGCCATTGAAAATGTTAAAAAGAAAGATTACAAATCTTTAACGTATATTTTTTATTAAATGGTAAACTGTATTTTTTACAATTACTGTTCAAAACATTGAGAAAGGGAGAAGCAATTTGTATGCCGACTCTCTGACCTCTCTGTAAATAGTGAGGATGCCGCTATTTTTTTTCTTTCTTGTGGTTTCGGGAATCTGACGACTATGGTCATTGTCACTCTACCCTTTACGTCAATGATTTTGTCCATTTATCATGTTATTTTTGTTTTGGAAGAAGAAGTGAGATAGGAAAGTTAAATATATGCATTATTGGATTGTAAGGTGTGCAAGATTGTATTCCATATCATCAGGGTATTCCTGCCAATATTCGATAGTTCCATCCTTTAGGTAAAGAAGTATTTCTTGGGCCTGTGTGAAAGGGTCTTTTATATCTGGCTTTTCCCTCAGTTGTGTGTTACATATTAGATAGTCTAGTCCTGTTACGAACCTCATTACTTTTCGTAGTGTCCCACTAATCGGCGATGGCAATTTCTTGTGATCGGAGATCAAGAGTTCTTGACCGTATATTAATTGCTTTAACAGAATCGTTTTTATTGTCGTATACTCTCGGGCGCTAGGCATGCGCGTTGTGAAGTGCGATTGGAACTGTAAAATGAGACACAGACGCACGTCGATCAGATTTCAGAGTACTGCGCAAGTTGGCGGATTAAGTTGAATACCAAGAAAACAAATCATGAAAGTAGGCAAGGGCTTACCCCGAGAAAACACCATTAAAGTCGGAGACAGATACATCCAAATAGGATTGAAGGCCAAATATCTTTCAACAGTGCAGGAAACGTGGTATAAAATTTGAACAGCACATTAGCGAGAGGGCCCAGGTAGCCAAGAAAACTACAAAGAAATTATATAACGTAGCAACCTGAGCATTGAAAACAAGGCCAACATAATTAAAACGATAATTTAGAAACTACTCTCCTAGGGTCAGGAAATTTGGTCTGCTGGTTACAATATAATACCAACGAACTTCAGTGGTACACTAAGAAGGGCAATGCTACTCGCCACAGGGGAACATTGCACCACCAGCAATGTCAAGCTACGAAAAAGACTGAACAGATCCCATAACCTCAGCGAAGGAAGCAGCTCTGAAACTTTTCAAGACCATCTCCGACTTGGAGGACGAATTCCCATCAGGAACGAAAGAGAATCTTCTCGTCCGTTGAAGGGCGCCTACACAAATCAACACAGACAACTCTAACAAGAGTTTATACCAGATATTGAGTGACATTGACCTTAGGTCAGATTCCCATAAACTTTCTGGAAAAAAAACGTCGAGCAGTCCCTACTGAAACGTCCTAAGAGAAGAGGCACATCTCAACGCTGTATTTGAAGCTTCATGTTTTCTGTCATTTTCAATGTTTTCCCTTGTCCAGTAAAAGCTGCCATATGTGGAAAGTCACTGGATCAACCATTTTCCGGTTTCCGCAATGACTTTTTATATATATAAGTCGGTGTCATGGCGTCCTGCGCCTTCCGATTCCCAGCTTCCAGCCTCTCCTATCAGTCCAGTCACCTACTTCCAGTCTTCTCTCTGACATTGCTTTGTTTATGCCTGCCTTCCATGTTATCTTTGGTCTTCCCCTTGCTCTTTTCTCAAAGGGAACCGATTGAAGGGCTTTCTTTGGTATTCTACTTTCCTGCATTCTTTGCACATGGCCCTACCATCTTACTTTTTTACATCTGACTTTTTTAGAAGTCAAAAATAAAAATCAAAATTAACAAAAAGGGTCCAGAAGGGGAGGGGGTCGGGCCCCTTGGCTATATATGATGACGCCCATGATTTAATGATAAAAAATATTCCGTTATACACAAATACAAACCTTCTGAATACGAAGTCTTCTGTATACGGAAACCTTCCTACAACGGAGCATTTTTCTGGTTCTTCGATATTTGAGCATATAGGACGAAGGCACCAGTCCCCGTCCTGGAATTATCTAATTTTGTTTTCTTGTCGATTTTATTGCAATGCGTACTGATAAAAATATTCTTTTCTGTTTTGCATGAGAGATCCCTAATTTCAAAAAAAAAAACAGGTGCCCCTTGCTATATCGTATTCATTTGTAATATCCTTTCATATGTGGATACTAGAGATTCCGCATATTGCAGGTTTTCCGTTATTACACATTTCGTATCAATTTCGTGTTTTAATACACTTTCATTTAGGTTAATATAGCCATAAAATAAAGTTGTTAAACCAATGATATTATTATAAAATAAAGAATGCCTTCAGGAAACAAAGTCAAAGCCACGACTAAGACCTGTCCGAAAATATAAAGTAATCAACATCATTTCCAAAATGAGAGCAACTAAAAATTTAACTATTCACGCGATAGCTTCATTTTTGTCATGTTGGCACAGTTTTTAAATTAATCCTACCACGCAAAATAAATACCATCGTAAAAACTTGACCAAAATTCGTCAATTTTTTAATAGAATGCGTATAACAATGAACAATTAAAAAATGCCCATGAGAGTTCGATAGCTTTATATATATATATATATTAAACAAGATTATATCCGCCTATTTTATTGCACATTTTAATGAATCGTAAAAAGATTAATTAACTACTACAATAAAATCTAAACTATAATGAAAACCGTGATTTTGCAAAAGTCATATCAGATTTTACGTAAGATTTAATTACTCCCAAAGCATTTTATATTATTTTCCTTTAATGGTTAGTAAAATGTTTATTTGTAAATATGTCCTTTATAAGCCCGTTAGAAAATATTAATAATTTCTATCATTAAAATGAAATTGAGTAAATTGATAACATGAATCAAATGGATTATAGAAAATGGAAATCGTTAAATGACAACTTATAGAAATTCGTAAATTTACTCAACTTTTGCATGCGTTTGTGATGGTGAGTAAACGTATGCAAATGCAAGTATTGAACGTCCATTAAAATAATATAAATGTTCAAGTACAGTGCAGATGGATTTCCCTGTCGCTTTTCTAGGTAGTGTTTTTTATGAATTTGCAAATCGTCGGTGTAGGATTCGAGATCATTAATAATCTAACCGTGATGTGCTGAGTGGTGACCCAAAAAAACACATCTTCAAGCGGTGACAATCGAAAGGAACCGAGAAAAGCGGTAATTTATTGCAGATTTCCCTTTTTCCTCTGTCTAGATTCGCGTTTTTCCTTCCCGGGCAAAACATCGAGACCTTTCAACCCAATGGAAAACCAATTGTCGCATAAACAACGTTGAAAAGCAGGTAAATGGTTTTTGTGTAGCACGATTCTATCTACTGTTTGTGTTTGGGTTACAATTGTGCCTCGATAAATTTAATTAGGAATGCCGTAGCTGAATACTGGTTGTAGAATACCGGAACACGAGGCAACAAGCTATGCTGAAGAAAATCGTGGTGAAACGAAGAAGATACGGTCGATTTATTAGCCTTAGGTCGGATTATTGTCTTTACTTTCTTTTTGGTAGCGATTTCAAGGTCTCTGCTTGGTAGGACAAACGTTTTCTTGATATAGTCAAACGTTAAATGATAATACATGAACCTGGCTATAAAACACTTTTTAGATGTTCATTACAGGTTAGATAGAAGTGAAAATATCTGAAAAATAAAAATATAGCAGTGTGTTTCGCACCACAACATCCAGAGAAGAAATGAGGGTTCGGGTTCGACTCTGCGAGCGCACTTTTATACTCTGTCTTTTTGCATGTACCCAAAGGGCGCACTCACTCTGGGTATATAAACCGGCGCCACTTGAGGCTGGGACACAGACGCAAGTCTGCGTCTTGGGCGAGAAGTTAACCTAGAAGTCCCGATTCAGCTTTTCAATTTATACTTTTAAACGTTTGAAATAAACTTGCTTCACATAAAATTTAAATAAATAAATCTAATTATATCCTATCTATATGTTACAAACAGCTTCCTTCTTTTTGCAAACTAAACCACACGCAATGTGTCACGGCGCGTTTCATTCAGCAATATTTTCTGCGCGTTATTTGCATGCGCATACCGGTTAACAAGTTAACCAGCCATTCGAAACAATAGGCGGATTACGACAATAAATACAATCATCATCGCAAAAAACTGGCGCACAGTAACGAACTGCTCGAAAAACCTATCGTATTTGTTGACAATTTAATACACTTTCTTCGTCGCTGCGCCAACGAAACTTGCTTTACACTGGATACATATATACATTATTAACTTTTCCTTGCAGTTTTTTTATCCGCTGCTAAAATAGCCTAATTATCATATATCGTACTTCGAAACAAAAAGCCATGTAAAGTCTGAGAATGTGGATGAAAAAGTTGCCCAAGTTGCCAAACTTGAATTGTGAGCAATAATTCAAGGTAATATAAATACGATTAGTCTTGACTCAGAGAGACGTTGAATGAAAAAAGGTGAAATTATAGAGTACGAGAGAAAAGCAGTGTCTATCGGCCGTAGTGAGGCAGGTAACTTATCTCATAATCAATCACCAATGCGTTCGCGAGCTTGTAATTATATTTTCGGTGTTTTTTTCGACAGTTAAAGTGAAATTTATGAAACATTAATCGCACTTACCCGATATTACTAAGTTTATGAAAGTGGGAGTTTAGGTAATACTGAATTAAGTCATTAATTTTGTGCAAAATTAAAAAATGAATTTTTAATGATCCGAGAATATATTTTATTTTATTTAATAACTTATAAATTGATGCAGTTAGATAATTTGTTTAGTATTACAATGATACCTAATGCGGAACCTGCCTAAAACGAGAAATATTCCAAGTTCGTTTATTTTTAAATTACTAAACAAAAAACAATGAAAGATATGATAAACGGTATAGTAAAGGAAAGTGGAAACGTAGGCCTGATACTAAACACCAAAAAGTAAAAAATGATGAAAACGACAATAGAGAAGGATGCATATGAAATAGCAGAAAATTTGAGATAATGAATAAGAAATAGGATCAAAAATACAAGGAAATTGAAAGTCATGATAGATGGGTTACAGATACTGCAGACGAAATAATATAAATACCTAGAGAAGATAACAAGCAAAGAAATTATAGGAAGCAAAATTCCAGGCAAATGCAGAAGGCGACTGAAGAAAACGTGAGATAAAATTATCGATAGAATAATAGTAAACCTAAAAGGTTCAATTAAACAAGCCAGAGAACTTACGAAAGGTCGGGGGAAATGGAAGTAATGGGTTAAGGAATAACATGTAAAAATCATTCTTACACCAGCAAAGGGTAGAGGAAGCCTATGATCCAGGAAGATACTATAGCAAAATGTAAGAGAATAATAATACATGCGGCAGAAAGAAATGGGAATGGGAACGAAACAATGAAATAAAAGAAAAGTTGGAAAATGGCATGATCCTAAGTAAAATAAAGCAACCAAGAGCAGAATGGCTAGGACATGTATGAAGAATAAAAGTAGCAACACCAGCTAAACCAATTTTAAATTGGGTTCCAAACATAAAGAGAATGTGAGGGAGGCCAAGGAATATGCCAATAGACAAAACAATAAAAGAACTGAATATAGAAAGCTGTCAAGAACCGAAAAAATGTTGATAGTATTTCTTTTCGTATACGGCTGGTTTCACTGTACTTACTAAATATTTGAAAATAAAACGAGAAGAGTTATTAATCATGATATGTCCAGATGAAGAATGAGGGTGCTGTTTTTTTTTGTTATTTTTTGTTATTTCAATGATGTCGGTATGTGTGTACCACGTTAGACTTCACGGAGAAGATGTCATATTCCGCGCGAGTGCTGGTTTAGGCCTAAAGCTGGATTCCTGACACCGCAAGATGTTAGTGCGTCAGGAATGACCGACCGAGCTAAAAACACTTCCTCGTTTGTCTGACAGGTAGAACCTCTAAGACGATGTGGTGATGGTGGGGAGAGACAACAGTTTACATTTGAGCTAAAAGGCATGGCCGCCTCACAGAGTCGAAATTCTTCGTTCTGCAGTTCGCGATGTCGCAAACTAACGGGGTGATCCTCAAGGGATATGAGGGTGCAGCTCAACGAGCACTCTTTTATACTCGGGATCCTCCATGTGGTAACAAGCATGCGCGAGTTTTCTACGCATGCGTTGAAAGGCGCGCTCCTTCCGGGTATGTAAAGCAACGCTACCTGAGACGTCTTTACTGAGTTATGTTTGCATTTGCAACGAGAAGTATGCGTCTTTTTATGATTGGTTGAATTAAGTTTCTGTAGATTAAAATAAGTTAAATGGGATTGATTCCATTTTAGTATACTTAGATTGAGTAAAATAGATTTAATACACTATTGTCTGAATTATTTCTCTACAATTAATCGCATAACAGCAATAGAGTGCATTCCTAACCTAATTAAGTGACAATACTAAGGAAACCCATATCACAATTGCATTTCACGATTTAACGACTTTGCCCAAGCGTTCGATTGCAAACGAATTGCGATGCATGCCGGTGAGACATTTTTTTCACCTGCCACTCGATATTTATTTGCAGTCACGAATCGCTATTACACATGTTCCTCTTTCGCCACCGGCAAAGACATCGGCGCACCGCAATGCATTCGAGTTCCTCTTGTTACGCCGATATGTGCAATAAACAATAAACAGTGACAATATGCAACAATTTTCACTTTGTCTAGAATGCGCGGTTTCTAATCGAACGCCACCACATACATCCGATAAAGCACATACATCCGATAAAGATACCAGGCGATAAGTACCGTTTGCAGCCAAGGAAGAGAAAGACATAAGAATGGCCATCGATGGCGATGGTGATGGCACCAAGGCACGTCGGGTGGAAGAAAGCCTCAGTCGCACCGAATGTATAAAAGTTTCTTGCAAGCACTCGAAGTGTGCCAGAACGTTGCGCGCAGACGGCGCGAAAAGCACCGCTGCTTTTATAATCTTATTTTTTTCTTGACGGCAAAACAAAAGACCAACCAAAAGAGTGCAAAATTTTGACCAGCATCCGGATGTATATTACTCATACGCTTTCGAGTACCCTTCAATTCATCAGAACCGTGCAGACTTTCTTAACTTAGTTTTCAGCAATTTGCAGCGCAGTGACCGACTAATTATCAGGTTTTATGTTGATTTCTAGGCGCGAAAATGGGATGGAATATGTCTCGAGATTAATTTAATCCGTTTCCAAGTGCTGATTGCAAATTAGTGGTTCAGTGGCTGGAAAGTGAGAGTGAAATTCGGTATTAAACGTTCTCCGTGCGCGCACCAACGGGACCTTCGAGCGAAAGTCAAGTTTATTTCGACTTTACCTTCGTTAAGTCGACTTAACTTGCATGCGGTACGGTAAATCTTCGTTGCGGTTCGAAAGATTTGCGTGATTTATTTTGTGTGTGGAATTTACAATTAACGTGTAAAATGAAGGCAAGTAAATTAAATATTGTTAATTTAAGTAATACGGCGAAGAATAACCTACACGAACAATTTCAACCTACATTTTCTTCCTGACTCCATATCAAGTTTAAAATAATTATCTTCCGCAATTTTCAATCTAAAATCTCAAAAATGTTGCAAATTTATTCTTCTAGAAATTTTATAACAACAATTACGAAGTTTTCAAGATTATTTATGTATCCATTATTAAAATCACCCATCTTTATATACCTTTGTTGAAATTTTATAACGGCTAATGATAATTTATACAATAGTTGTTAGACAAGTTTCTTTTTCAATAGAATTACATGTCGCACGTTTTCTGTATGTGTGTGTTTTCATTATAATTGTCTGCTCAAATGGAAGACGGCTCACAAACTGGTAAATTTACTTTCGATTGATCTTTTTTCCGCTATGTTTCCTGCAACGATTTATCATCTCCTTGTTGTTGCAAACACTTTTTATGGACTTTGGCGGTGCAGATTTTCGAGTTCGGCGCGTTTAATGACAATAGCATGACAGGAGACGAGTGAGACTGCGATAGGATGTAATGTGTAAAGAAAAGTGGTGTTTGAAACGTGTTTAGAAAGTAAAATCTCTTTGAATTGCTTACGAATCGTTGGAGTTCGTGATATTGAACTTCAGATGAGACTTCATTGTTTCGATTTTTTACTTTTACTTGTTTGTCTTAATGTTGTATTTAACTATCTTAATTTGTTCAATAAATTTGTGAAGATTTAAGACAATTTAAAATCAGTTAGAATAAAAGTCGAAATTTAAAAGAAGGAACTACTAAAATTGTTTCTAATTCCAGTTGAATGAAATATCACTTCTTCTTACAACTCTACTACTATGCTGTCAAAAAATCACGAGTGCCCCTTCTTCAACTGCCTCTTTCAAAGCCAGCCAACCCCTCCCAGGACCTCTAGACTCTGCAGATCAGGCAGCGATCGCCTATCTAGAAAAAGAAGCAGCTCGAGAAAAACGTGGTTCCTCTGATTCTGGAGACATCCTGAACCATATTAAACACTCTATTGGTCAAGGCATCAAGAACAAGATCAGTCAAATTGCGAAAAGTTCAGCTGGGGCCAGTGCGTACTTCAGCAAGTCCAGCTCAGCCCATCATCACGATTACGAGCATCAGGTTCCACACTATCCTCACTACCCGCCACCACCACAGTACTATCCCGTTCATGGGCATGGACATAGTCACGATGATGTATGTTTGCTTTAAACCTTTCGATCGATATTATTCGATTTGGATGATAGTTTGTTGGCAAGAGGTGTTTGAAAGCTATATGATTTCCAGAAACCATTTGATTTGTGGAGCATCAAGAAGTCGGTTCTCTATACGCTGCTGCAAGCAATGAAAGCTATCAAAGGCGGGGTGATCGCGATCAAAGGGCAGCTTATCAAAGGCGGCGGGCATCTGTTAACCACCAAGGGCAAACTGATTCGCGGCGGCGGCGAAGCGCTCACGCATCTTGGGAAAAATATCGCGTTATCTGCTTTCCACTGGGCGCCAACCGCACATCAAGAGGAGGAGATCATACAAGAACATCACGGAGGTATTTCCAGTCTGTCTATTTGCATTACACCTAATATTTCAAGACTTGACTGAATGTACCAGTCTGACTATTTCCTAACCTAACAAAATTTACAAAATTTCTTACTTGACCCTACATTGTTTTAACCTGTTCCCCAATTAATTGATTGGATTTTAAAACATTGGGTCTATGCAGAAAGTTATGGATTATATTTCTATTCGCCGCATCTTTCCTTATTACAATAATCGTGCAATTAATCTCTTTCAACTCCACGACAAGAGAGTTTTTCTTTTTTGATAGATCAAGTTCAATTGATTTCATTTATTCATAATAATTGGTGTGAAGGAAAGAAAAATCCAACTGTTCCGGCCAGAATTCTTGATTAGGAGTTCTTAGTCAGGAGTGAACAGTTTTGCAAACTTCCGAATTTCGATTGATCATTCCCATTAACCGAACCTCAGTAGGTACCAACTGTCCTAACTTGAATAGAACCTTCTCCCTTGATGTCCTTTTTTAAGAAACATCAGAAAGAAAACATCATTAAACAATCAAACACAGGTTCGTGGACACAAATAATCTCTGAACAGTGCGGGTTACAGCTACATCCTTTACATCTTTCCTTATTCCATGATCATTCCTTATTTTTTTCCAATTTCAAACCCATGACAAGAAATTCTTTCTAATGTAACTCCAGAAGGTACTAAACTACCAATGAGGACGAAGAAAAGATAATCAAAGTTAACCGAATATTGTGCCATCTAAAATGTTCCTAACCTGAACAGAATTGATCCTCCTCTTTTCTAGGCACAATCAGAAAGAAAACATCATAAAACTATCAAAATAACTTCCGGGAACACGTACGATAACTGAACAAGAGTACAAGTTACGCCTACATCTTTCCTTATTCCATTATCATCCTTTTTGCCAAATTTCCAGCCCATGACATGAAAGTTCTTCATCTATGTAAGACGCCCAATTGGCTACAATCCTTCAAAGTAACTGATTGGAAATAACAATAAAACTGTTCATGTATCACAAAGGTTCGTAATTAGGGTAGTTCTCAATAAGTAAAGCGTTTCATCATTTTCTAACTTAAGTAGTACACTCCCTAACATGGATTGGACAAAAGCATTGTTATTTTATTCAATGATAACTGAATTATAGTGATTTTCCTGGCTTCGACCTAAACCTAACCTGAACAAAACATTCTTCCCGAATCTTCTTCTTTTTTAAGTACACTCAGAAAGAAAACACTAACTACAATCAAAAACACCTTTCTGAACACACATTATAGCTGAAGAACACCCGAGTGCAGGTTATGGATATTCAGCACCATCTGGTGGAGGACATGATGTCCCTCCGAGTGGCTATGGGCCACCAACAGGCGGTGCGCCATACTATCACAACTCTGTCTACGATGGTAAGATTATCCTGAAAAAACTTCCTGACTCCTTAAAGTGACCAAATTCACATTATGACTTAATATCACGTGAAACACAGGTATCCGACTAACTATACAGGTCTCTGACTAACCAAACTTTAAAACTTCAGGACTGCAACATATATGTGACATTCTACTAAAATAACGGTTGTATAGTTGAAAAGAGAGAAGATGCGTTTAGCGGTGCATTTGTTTAACTTGACTTCTTCTATTATAGTATTTTTACACAATATTATTTATGAGTGTCGATGTCGCGTCGTGTATGTGCAAAAAGCGAAACTAGAGCTGCTACTTAGTTATTTACTTTCCACACTCTGCTAACTAGTGACACGAATTTCTGTTTTCCTAGCGCTGGTCTAACACTAAAATTACAAGTTTGGTGGCTAGTGATAGTGACTAACCATTTGTATAGAAAACAATACGCACCCGAAATATGTACAATTATTTCATAATTATTGGCTTCTTCAATTAAACATTTCTATAAAATTCCACTAACCAAGTATAAATTGTACAAGTAGCAGTTGTAATAGCTTTCTTTACTATCCTATTTCGAGAATAGTTTATTATTTCCGCTATTTTATGCTGGGCTCAAACTTTTTATTACCACTAACCTTGAATATGCATGGAATAGTAATTTGCGCACGAAAATATGTATAAAAATGTACAAATATATTTAAAAAATGTAATATATTGTAAAATTGATAAATATGTAAATATGGTATTAGGCAAGACATCACAACAACAACATGACGGACTAATCATACTTCGGAAAATACCGAAAAACCTTCGCCACCCGGCCGACGCCGACGGTGATCACACAAACGATGACCAACAGCAACATGAAGATCCCCACGAGCCGGAACACGGCCACCACCACCCTCATCACCACGTACAACACCATGCCGAATACGTACACCACGAACAAGACCAACAAGACGTGCAAGAATCACAAAAAACACCCGCATTCCGGCCGCTCTCGGACGGTATTGTCCCCAAAATGAAAAACCTAGTCAGTTCGGTACTGCAATCCTCTGGCGGGTATATCGGTCCTCAACCTCAGCCGTCCTATCCCCCAAAATCCCAAGGCTATGCCGACAATGCAGCGAGCCACAGTCAGTATAATACACAGTATAACCCGAAAACGCCCGTGACTATGCAAAAGCATGTCAAACCGCAGCAAGCCAACATCGGGTCATTAGTGAATTACTTGGAGTATATTCGACGTCAGCAAAAAACAGGGCCGAAACAATCCCAAGGGTCTGGTAGTAACGGGGATAAAGTAAAGCCGTCTGTGTATGTCACTCCGGCTTCTGTAATCATACCTAAAGATAGCAAACCGGCAAAAAGTGCAGCAAAGCCCGAGAGAAATAAAGGGGGTCAGAAAGTTACTCAGGAGGACCTTAAACATGAGACGGTTCTCCTTGAACAGCAGCTTCAGCAACTAGCTAATTTACGGAACCTTCAGAATCAGTTACAAATGTTGAATCCCTATGCTGCTCAAGTTGCACATCAAGGGGAATCGCAGCCTTCTCAGGTTCTGGTGCAACCTAATGGTGTAGTGCAACCTAACGGCGTAATACAACCTAACGGAGTAGTACAACCTAATAGTTTAGTGCAACCAAACGATGTTGTGCCACCTAAACATCCTATAATTCAATCTCCACTGGGATCAGATAACCCCCCAACTAATGACCCTCAGATTTTCCTCCAAACTCAAGCATTCCCAACAAATTATGAAATATACAACAGTCAAGGGGTTCCCCTATTAATTGGAGATGCCACAAATGCAGACTTAGTTTCCCTCTTGACTCAATATCAAATAGTCCCCGAAACTCCAACACCCTCTCTTCCACCACAGCAACCTCAACAAATACAACAACAACCACAAATCAACCCACAATTTTTTGAAGACCCAATGCAGGAAGCAGAATCGTCCCAGGTCAACACCTTCCTAATCCACGTCCCCGACGAAGACATCCAGGAAGGTCGATCCCTTCGTCAGACATCCAAAAACAAAACCAAATCTAAACGACACTCGAGACCGTACATCCCCTCAGTTACTAAACAAAAGAAGTTGTCCCAATTGCAACAAGTGCAATTGATGCAGCAACAACTCCACCACCATCAACCCAAAACCGTTAACGAAAGGAAACAAACGAAACGCTCCCCGACCTCATTTGATGTAATCAGATCATTTTCCTTCGAGTTGGGACCTAATGGGTTTATCCAAACTCACCATTAGCACCACACGCCACTACAACAAAAGACTTAAAGGACGGAACTTGAACCCACATTTGTTAACCTCTAATAGCTTTTTATCTATTAATATCTTAACCTTACAGGTTACTATGATCGTGATCGGAATTATAGGAATTATGCCACCTTCGATCCGTACTTTTAATCATGATTCAGCGTAGCAAATCCCACAAGACAAACGAGAAAAAGAGGTCGAGGAGAGATCTCTCCAAGTTTATGTGCAAATTACTGGAAATTTGTGCGAACGAGCTTTCACTTCTGTAAATACTTGATATTGATGTAATTGTTTTACTACTTTTATTGTGTGACATTTTAGATTGTTTAAGTTTGCAAATGATTATTTGTTATTTTATTTATTTTATATTTTTATATAATTTTTAACAATCAAAAAAATATAATGTAAAAATACACAATCCAGAATTTGTTTTTAGCGATTTTTATAGACAAATATTCTACAAAACTTCACTAGGTTTCTTTACAACTTTTTTATTAAGCGGGCCGGACCCTATGCGGATTGTACCTCGTTATGATAAAATCAGGAACTAAGGCGAGAAATTATAACTTTGTTCTAAAATATTTTTCTATCTACATATTATAGAATGCTAAATCTCATGCGAATCATTTGTTTTTGTCAATATTGAACCTAAAGATCGGTTTCAAATCGGTCCTAAGCAATCAAATAAAAAACTGTGCCATGCGTTTGAAGCAATTGTATGCTGAATCGATTGATGTATGATTTGTAATCCTAGATATACGGAAAATGTGTCAAAATTAAAAACTGAAAACTCGTCATTTATTGGAAATTTAATTCTCAATAATTACTCAAGTTTTATGCGTAACTGTGTATATCAAAACAAGCTATATTTAATGAAGAATAGACCAAAGTAATATTGGGCGTTCTATGATATGCAGATTAGAACAAATTTTGAATTTCACATTTTGTGCCTCAGCCTGCCATGTAGAGTCCCATTGGTTAATATATATTATCACAAGCTTATACCACTTCTGCAACAAACAACATTATCACAACATTAGCAACAAAAATACTTGGCCATAAAATTTTACCACCGAAATAGAATATTTCACTGATTCATCTTTTTATAACGATTAATATCATTACAATACTATCATCTCAAAACAAACTGTCGTGTTCATATAGATATTAACTTCTTCTTCCTCTTCTTGCTTATTTATGGCTTTTGGCAACAAGGCCCTATGAACCGGAATTAAATATAATTTGAGAACCCGCTCCCACACGTATTTGTTGTAAATTGCGATGCGCATTTCGGAAGATGGATGCCTTGCATCCAATTGCGCATCGCAATTTACAACAAATAAGTGTGGATGCGGGTCCTCAAATTCTGTTCAATCAGACCCACAGTGCAGTACGTGTAATTCAACCTGAATTAACTCAACATAAAAGAAGCAGGTTATGTATCAACTTAAACTGATCACCCTAATGACATTACTGACAGCAGAACGGCAAAAGTATGAATGAACTTTCAAATAATAACTTGACATTAAATTAGAAAAGACGATTTATTGAAAAGATCAAGTAGTCTCGAAAATTAGAGGACTAGCAGAAGCTGGTACAAAATTTAAATTGAATGAAGAAGAAAGCGCTTGATTCAATAAATTATTATATAAAATATTTGGATTAATTCTGTTAGAGCTACATCCAAAAAAATAATTACTTAAATTGCCAATTTCACCGCAGTCACACAATTTTGAATTCTGCCTACCTATTCGAAATAAATATAATGGAGTAACTGAAAATCCCGACAATGGACGACATTTAAACGAAAAATAAGCTCTACTCACGTCCTTTGTACATTAAAAAAAGATGAGAAAGAAGCCTTTTTTGACCAAAATCAGAAATAGTAGGTTTATAAAAAATTGAGACTATTATTATTACTGTATATTACTGTAGAAAAATGTACAAATCCATAACTGTCACATGACTCCCTCTAGTTGCGAAAAGATGAATTGCACAAACTGTTAACATTACGAGAAGACTTCTTTGTTTTTAAACGACAATATGTTATACCTAGAGTATTTCAACAAAAAATATTATATATTTCATGAAGTTATTAAGAGATAATCTATTTTAGTAGAAAAGTAAAAGTAATATGTATATGACAAATCGGTCTGCCTCTAGTAGTGAAAAGATGAAGTTCAAAAGTTGACAGCATCCTGTGAAAGCATATATAAAAAAGCGAAGAATACCTTTGACATTTAACGATAAATATTTTAAAAACTTGATTATTTGAGTTGCAATTGATTACTTTAGTAAAAAAGACATCTGTAACAGAATTGTCGATTCCCTCTAGATGTAAAAAGTTAAAGTTCTAGAGGTGTTTGCTCCCTCTGATAGCAAATACGTGTATTTCTTAATCAGATAACTGAAGATAATCAGCTGTGGGCTGCGTCAGACGGACGCCGTCAGATTAGTTGACGACTGCGTAGTTAGTTTCGTTTCGCAAATTCTCGTTTCGCCGAATAGTGCTGCCTAGCGGTGCGCGTGTGCTGCGTTTTTTTTTACTGCCGTTTGCTGTTCGTGGACCACTTGGCATGGAAATAGCGATGTAAGCCCCCGTGTAGCCGTGCGATTGGCATCCCGAAACGTGACGCTGCGGCGCCAGGTGGAGTGGTGGCTGGTCTCTCTCACTCTTCCCCTGCGAGCAGTTTTTACAATTCGCTTGGCCCCTGTTTGTCCACACATAAAAACGTTGCACGCCGACGATTCGCGAACGCGAGTTTTTAATTGTTAACAATGTAAAGCGCGTAAGCGGCCCCGTATATCTACGCGCTTTGTGCAAAATTCCCTAAAGTCGGAAAAGAGGCTAAATCGAACCAAGTCGACCAAAAGTCAATATTTTTCGAGTTGGTGCGTGAAAATTACTTGGTATTCTTAAATTGAAAAATATTAATAATTGTGTAAACAGTGTGCATTGTGTTGTGGCCTGCGTTTTACATCAACACTTCTATCTCTCTGGATGATGCAATCTGTGTAAATTTGCGCTGAGAATGTGCACATTGTCTCTTGCTGTCTTGAAGGAGTCTAGGGGACATATCGAGGAAGTTATTATTCATTGCGATGAAGAGATGAATGCGAAACGCACGCACACGCCTCGCAAGCGTAGAAAAGTATAGAACCGGTGTTTGATTTCAACCGGTGGATCAGCTTCTGGGGCTGAAGAGGGCTTCTTTTGAGGAGGCCTATCGAAGGAATGGATGATGTGGAAGAAGAATTCGGCGATATTCGAGAGCAAATTTTTCACAACAATGTACGAGAACAAATTGTAAGTAGAAATGTTTATATTTTATATAAGAATACCGTCCAAAAACCTTAATTAACCGTTAAAATAACAAAAGAGACAACGCGTTATTAGAAGAATTTATTTTAAAAACGTTTACTAGGCCTCCTATTAAATAATTTATTCTTAAACTGCTTATAATACTATTAAATTAATCCATTTATTCAAAGATAATTGTTATTTCCTTCTTGGTTTGGATTTTGAAGCAGTCATAGATGAAGAATAATCATCATAAGTTAGTTTTTGATAAAATAACTATCATTTCTCAGAACAATAGAGAAGAATTTATGGAATATTTCATGTTTTATCAATATAATTGTATTACAAATCGTTATAAATCATTGATATTACCTTTATAAGTTTATACTAAAAATATTTCTTATAGAACGACTTTTAACTTGAAGGAATACTAAGTGAATCTATTTTTTCCGAGAAAATATGTTCAAATTCCTTCTAATCTTCTATTCTGGGGCTATGAATTATTCAAATGATTATTGTCAATCTATAACCAATTCATTGATTGAGAATAATCATAATCAGGAAGCTTTGGATATAATATCGGACATTTTGCACAACAATGAAGAAGAATTTATTGAATATATCAAGTTCTATGAAAAGCTTCTAATAATATTATTTCGAATAAAACTGCATATGACTTTGAAGAATATTAAATGAAGATTAAAAGTTATATTGATTACATATTGATTGAGAATAACCAAAGTTAATTAAGTTTTTAGAAGAATTTATTAAATACTTTAAATCGTTATAAACTGTTGATATTGCCTTGAATCAGTTTGTTAGTATAGTTATTTCTTATAAAATGACATAACTAGGAAGAATATTAAATGAATCTCATTTTTCTGAGAAATCATGTTTAAAATTCGTTCTACTTAACTCTATTCAAAGGCTTTTAAATTGTCATAGAATGAAATGTCAAACAATGAAGAAGAATATATATA